>VWYP01033556.1:283904-408904 GCA_013400435.1 Pycnonotus jocosus
AAAAAAGAGCCTAGGAGCTAGCTTAGCAAGAGGAAAGAAGCAAGACAGACAACTTGCAATCCAGCCCTCATATGAAAGTTACCCCAGGCAATTTTGTTATGTCCAGGGAAGCATGTGATATTCATTGCATGGGCCCATCATTAATGCTGACTCTCTGGGAACCTGTCTTATGTTATTTCCACCTGGGACAGGTTAGCTAGAAAATTGATCCGATTTTATTAGAGAATCATTTTCTTTGCTGTCTGGCAGTGGTCTCTGAAAAGATGTTTTGGCTTTTTAACATTTGGTGATTGCTCTAATAGGATCTCAGAAGTCCAGTGTCCAAAGTGAGTCTCACATATAAAACTACTTTTTTTTGACACTATGGACAGCTTAAAATAGAGCTGAAAGAACCAGTCCTCATTTATGCTGCAGGTGGAACCACTATTTTTATTCACATCCCTTTAATTAAACACAGCATACATTTACAGACAGTTAATTAGACACCTTTTTTTAATACACATTTAACTGTAAAGAAATGGTGAAGTTTAGTGTATGGTTCACAATTTCTCACAGTTGGCCACTTTGCTGAGCCTTTGATGCAATCACCATTTGCAGTAGTAGTAAATACTCTCTTATTCTCAAGGCTTTCTCTGCCTGGATGGGATCTATCTTGCATTCAGACTGAACAAGTTTTGAACAAAAAATAAAAATAAAAAATGAAAAAAAGAAATCCTACTACTCTTTTAGTTTGGGGGAGTAAGACCTGTGTGTAATAAGGAAGCAACTTTATTTTGCTTAAAGGTTTTTTTGAAAATTCCCACTTAGCTGCCTATTGATCAAAGGATAGTGGTTTAGTCAGTCTGATGGCTTAGAGGGATAAGATCTGTGAGAAAGAATCTTGCCTCTGACTGGCTTTATTGTGTAGGCAGTAGGGGATTCCTTCTAGTGGGTAAAAAAAAAAAAAAGAAACATAAAATTCGTCTTTTGGAGAAGTGATAGTGAAAAACAGATTTTAAGAACAGAACAGGTAGAGGCGAAGATTGTAAAAACATTCTCAGAACATGTTTCTTTAAAATTATCTGCCAACAACGCTTTGTAACAGCAAGCTGATATTCCCCCAGCCCAGCTGGGGCCAGGTGTTCATTGGCGATGTCAGCAGAAGCCAATGTCCAGTGGGGTCACGTCAGGATGGAGCCCAGGGTGAGAGCCCTGCTAGGATGTGGGATGGGCTCTGTGAAAGCTCTGTCCAGGAGGAAAACTTGCAGCCTGTAGCTGTTTGTCCTGGTGGTTTAGCAGGGTTGGGGGGAAGTGCCCAGAGCACTGAGGGATAGGCAGACAGGATGCTCTGTGCTGTTAGAGATGTGCTGAGCAGAGCACGAGGGTGATGTGCTGAGCAGGGAGCCTTGATGTGTTCTTCCAGTCACCTATGGGACCCTCAGGTGATTAATGAACCAAAAAGATTGTGGGAGAAGCGTAAGGATGGTATTCCTTAACATAAGTACCCTTGCCCACTGTCTGCTCTCTAAGGTTGACTTAGTTTGAGAATTCAGGGCTCAGATCCCTGTTGCAGAGCATTATGCTGAGCTGTGGCTTATGGTCTACCTTAAATAATGACAAAGGGGTGTGGTTTTATATTGCTTAACTAATTAAATAAATTTAAACATGATTCAAATGGATTGCACTTTTTTAGCTTCAAATTTTGCACCAGTTGAACTTGGAACTTGGAATTTTTTGGTAGCTAAGGCAGCATCTTGATTTTCAGAAACTTCCTTGGGGAATGGTCTTAGAACTGTCTTTCCTGCCCTAAGCCCCTGTCTGGTTGCACAGAAATCTGGCAAAAATCCTGCATATGTGTGAGGTTTCATTCCTTTTCAAAAATTCTTACATTTTTTGATCTTAATTTGAGATGGGCTCTAGATGAAATTGAAGTCAATTTTAGATACACAGTACTTGGGACGTGACAAAGATTTTTGCATCATATAAAGTGCCAAATCAGATGCTACACTCCTTTCTCCAAGACTTTAGTTTCTACAGAGCATATCTGGACAAATTAGTTTGTAAAGGTGATGGGTCAGCACTTTGAGCTGCTGTGTGTTTCTGAGTCCTGTCTCCCTTGTACTGGGGAGGTGGCACCTGAGCAGAGCTCAGGCTGACCTGGAGACAGGCAGTGCTCTGCCTAAGCTCCCCGAGGGACTGTGCTGAAGTTATTCTGAAGTGTAAAATTATGCTTGAACCTGCTTTATAATAATCATGTCCTGAAATAATTTGAATTAACACTGTTTTTAAAGAGTTGAGCATTATAATTTGTATTTACCACAGAAGTTTTTTCCATCTTGCAAATTATTCTAAATGTTTCCCAGGTTACAGGAGACACATTGGACATGTTATTTTCTTGTTTTGTTTTGATTACTGTCTCAAAGCATAGAACATGCACATCATCTCCCATAATTCAAGATCTGTCATAAGCTGGTGTTTAGATAAATTTCCGTCTTTGGTTGGTTGACTTTTTTAGTTTGTTCTGTTTTTAAAAATAAGGAAAGCTATACTGTATGTGTGCATTATAATCACTGTCTGTTTGTCCTTTCTGCCTACCACCTCCCTTTCACCTTTTGAATATTCTTAATCTATTTTATGAAAGAATCCAGCACGTTATTTGCCCTTGAGCAGGGAGCATACATTCACAGCAAAGGCATCTGAATGACCCTGTGGAGATCCTTTCTGTGACTTCTCTTTTGCAATCCCATCTGCTCTCTCACAGAATATGGCCAGAAATGGAAAATTGCAGCAGTGTGGTGGTGACCTGCAGCTTCTGTGTGGTACAGAGCTGGCTACAGTGGGCTATAAAATATGAATTTGTGTTTCAGATGGTCCTCCCTCCTTCTTCCCTTTTTGTAAGTTTACTTGGAAATATTAATTTATGTGCAACAAGACAATGCAATACTATAGGCAGAGATTCCAGTCAGTCTTATGTGCCAGTCAGCACCAGAATTTTAGCTTTTTATTCCTCTAGGCATGCAGCTCACTGTGCAGCATTATTTTCCCACTGCAGTTATCCATTAGCTTAAGACTTTCATAACCCAGGAGGACACTTAAATCTCTCTTCAATCATCATGCCTCTGAACACTTTCCCCTAATGTCTTGGCTTTCTTTTGGAATCTTTTGTCTTACAATTTTTATCCTGCGTTTACTTGCACTGAATTGCATTTGCCATTGTACAAGAATTTTCCTGGGTTGCTGTAACCCTGTTCATTCTTGATGGTTAAGGTGGTGCTCTGTGGGGAGAGAGGTAAGTGCTGTGCTCCTCAGCCATCTGTCAGATGCAGAGAATTCTGAATGTGGGGCACCTCAGCTTTCCAAGGGTCCCTCAGTGTGTCTCAATTCATGTGGGGATCCCCCAAAGCTTTGTGCCTGAGTGCTGCCCAGCCACACTCACCTTCATTTTTGTGTCCTGCCACCACAGGCTGCCTCACTCCTTGGTGATGGAGTGGTTGCTGCAGCAGGAGCCAGCCTGGGCACAGACAGGTCCAGCAGGAGAGGGGAGCAGTGAGGGCAGTGCCAGCAGGGCACTGGGAGCAGCTGCACCACAGGGCTCTGCCCTGGCTCCCCAGCACAGATGTTGACCTGAAAACACGTTCAGAAATTGTCATTAAAGTCATGTGGATTTGCTTATGCATAATCTTTTTTTAAAACTACAAAACAGTTTGTGCTGTCTGCAGGACTCATAGGAGCCAGCTATTTCTGAGTGTTATTTACTTTTGTGATGTTTATCTTTCGCCCACTGGTGGGTGTGAACATCACTGGTTTTAGTGTGCAAAGCAATGACCTAGGACTATTTTTACATCAGACTTTTTGTGCCATTTTAGTTTACACAGGCTTGTCTTTTAAGGATCTCTCAGACCTAAAAAAACAATGTCGCATAATCTGATGCTTTACAGTTAAGAAGAGGAAATTAAAACACCCCACGTTTTTAATTTCAGAATTAAGTACTGTGGGAAGTAACCAATGAATGCAGCTATTTAAGGCATAAAGTATGAATGATTTTAAGTCTTTCATGCCAATTACATTTCTTTCCCATTTTTGATTAATGAGGTAATATAAAAATAGAATAAACCTGGCATTTTTTATATCGGGGATGAATTAAATGAAAACTTAACAATTCAGAGTAGCTTCCTCATCTCTCTGTAAGTGTGGATACTACTTAACATATTGTTTATATGTATCATCCTTTTCCTATGATTTATTTTTAATTGTTTAGCTTAAAATTATTTTCTTCTTTCTTTCCTCTCAGCCAGGTAAGAGTTCCTATTGATTCTAATTCACTGATAAAGATATTTCATCTACTTAATACTTAAAATTCTTGCACAGCCACACCTTTGTCTTCTTAGATGAATGGGATTTTATTTGTGGGGTTTTTTTAATTAAAAACTAAATTGATACTCATTAAAAGCTTATTTACTTCCTGACCCCTTATTCGAAGGGCTTATGACTGTGAGATCTTTAAATATACGAATGTACTAAGAAACTTAAATGCTGTGCATAATGATGAAGACATCCTCACCTAATATAACTTGGCCTCTGACCTGCAGAGTAGAAAGTCAGAATCAAGTTCTTTGTCTGGTGAAGCACTGACAGCCAGCCTCGAGATTGGAGGGATGTGCTTGCTGAGTGAAAGTTCCTTCTGTGCTGTGCTGTTTACCTAAGGGTTATATCCAAGACACTCTCTGAACAGCTTGGCTGATTATTGAAAAATGCCTTATAGTAACTCCCAGCCCAAGTTGATCGATACTAGTGCACAGCTTTACATGGGAAGGAGGGAGCTATTTAAACATTGAGAGCCTCCAGGATAACTGTGAATGAAAAAATAATGCAGAACAAATATGTTGAAGGGTTCAAGAGAGAAGACTGTCTCGTCTCTGTGCAGGGAAAAAAAAAAAAAAAAGTTGTTAAATTGCAGCAGAAAAACCATTTGAATTCACTATTAATAAAGTGAAGGTGGATTTTTCCCTAGGCCAAAAAGAGTGGGGGGGTGCAGGAATCAAACTCAACAAAATGTAGTGCTCTTTAATGTAGAGAGAAGTTAAGACTCATCTAAACACATCCTCCCACAGAATGCTTGCCTTCACTGCAAATCTCTGAGCTGTTCTTGGTCTGTAGTCTGTACTAAGCTCCTGCCCCTGCAGCTCTGGGCCCCAGCTTGGGCTTGCTCCCCCTGCCAAGGAGGCAAAATTCAAAGGTACTGACTTCTGTACCAGGAACACAAGAAAAAGAAAACCCCACTTCTTTCAACATCTTAGAAGAACATGTAAGAATGTGGAGTGGAAGGTTCCTAGTATCTCAGATTGATGCCTTTTTCCACCCTCTTGAACATGGAACAATAACAAGTCTAAATGTTCCAATGTTCTATGCTAAGAAATTGGAAGTCAGGAGGGTATGATCAGGAAAATGGGAAATAAGTTGATTTCTTTCACAGAATAAGAAGGAAGATGAAAACTTGATATCTAATGGAGGAACATGGTAAACAGCCTGGCTTGCTGAGAGATCTTTGGACACTTGGAGTGAAAATTGTGATGTGCCTTGTGGGGAAAAATTCATCCTGGTATGTGTGGTTAAAACAATGTAGGCAGAAGAGGCTTCAAATACAGAGCCGAACAGGATGGAAACAAGATAGATTCCTTTCATAGGTCAGTTGGTGCTAGCTTCCAAAATTTAAAGAAGTACCTGGCGTCCATTTTTATCAGTTGTTTGGCACATGTGTGTTAAGTAGCAGACTGAACTTCCATCTGCTCTGAGGCCGAGAATGGAAAAGTCATTAATGGGTAACTCACTGTTGCTTTAACTGTATTCTGCTCTATTTCAGCTGTTTTTGTGGTTGGTGGGAGTTTACTGGGGAAGAAGTGATGACTTTTCATATGGATGCTTTTAAATATAATTCCAGCTCACTGTGCCATGCAGAAATTGCACTTTTGTAGGAAAGGTGGAGCTCTAAGAACAGTCATGGAACGTGTCTGACTGTTGTACCACGATTCAGGAGCTCTTCAGGGCCTGGGAAGGGGTGGATCCAGTTCCTGACTGCGCTGACCAACAGCACTGACTGCTGCCCCTGACTTGGGAAACGTATTTTGGGAAGTCTCACAAGTGCAGCACAGAACTGTAATTTTGCTTTGTGACTCATGCTGAGATACAGTCCTTGCGTGTCGTTTTGTCTGGGCACCTAATAAAGCTCAGGCCACACCTGTTTATGGATGCAGCAAAATGGCAGGGAGCTTATTTTTATACCACTGATTCTGATGAATGCCACTTATAATCAACACCTCCATGAGGAACTGGCTTGTGTGCAGAAATGCTCTTTAATTGAAGGGTGCACTTCAGCAGCACAATGTGGTCCCAGTGTGTTTATCTCATGAAAGCCAGAACCATTACAGTTGTAGAATATCAAATGCTTTGGATGGATCATATTTATTTTATTACTTTTATGATCATATAAATATATATATATATATGACTTTCAAGATCATTCTTGTTTGCAAAAAGTGAAATGTGGTCACTTTAGAATGACAGAATTAATTCTGTGGGGGGACCATATGACAATTTTGGGAAGCGTTCCTGTCCTACAGAGCACACAGGTCACCACGCTTTTCTGGTGAGACAGAGGAATGACTTGTAAGAAGCTGTTAGGTTAATTACTGTTTAGAAAAGGGTATTAAATTCTAAGAAGTGTGCAGCACTCTGTTGACAGAATGATGGTTGTTGACAGATTAAAACAACAAAAAATATTTTGGAAGTGATCCTTCTTCCCTTTTTTAAGCAACACAGCAAATTAGACCTGTGAATTTTGATGATGGCTTTTGAGCTGGCGAAATTGAAACGTGCATGAAATCAAGCTGCATTTTAATGCATCAGTTTAAACTAAAAGCTGAAAATTTTAGAAATCAGGGATAGATATCTATGGGATGGTCACTTCTTTTTTTTTTCCTGGGCTGTGGGATGTGCTTGCAGTTTGTTTTGCCCAGAGCACCTTATTTTCAAACTGAGCTGTACTCGATCAGCATCACATTTAAAGTGCTTGGTGTTCACAAACGCATCTTCAGACCTCCATTTACTCAATTACTGTTGTCAGCATTTTTGTCTAAACATTTTGGTTTGTTTTCTGGCAGAAGAGAGTTTCCCCCCCAGCAGCAGAGGTACGTGGAGTGCTTGCAGAGCACGCTGCGTGTGCACCCAGCACACCATGGCCAACATAGAGCTTATGGTCATCAATCATTCGATTGTTCTTTAAACACTGTTTTAACAGGCATCCGTTGTATAAATGGATCAGGTTATTGACCTTTGCCAGCAATTGCTTGCTACATGTCATCATGGCTTAATGACATTATCAAGGAACATATTCTGTATTGTAGATACTTTAAAGGACTCGTGCATTGTCTCTCACTAGGACACATGGCTGGCTAAAGTATCTTGAATTAGCAAGTTATTTGATGTCATTATTAAAATATGCAGACCATTTCCAGCTACTTATGGAATAGGAGGGTGAAATACTTCTCTTTTCTACAAAAGCAAAGCCCAGGGAGAAGAATTATTTGCCATGTTGGAATACTTGTTTTGAAATCCTGCTTCTTTTTTCCTTTACAATTTAATCTTCTACCTAGAATAGAGTGGTGCAGACCTTTGAATATCCTTTGAAAATTGGTTGACTGGTCTGCAGAGCTCCAGCTGCAACTCCTCCATTTCTAGGAATACTATAGATCTAATTGGCACTATTAAATCATTACTGCACATAATAGATGGAACTTCTGACTAAATCAACTGTGGTTTTAATGATGATAAGAGTTTTTAAATTAGAATGGATACAACATTCTTTATTTATTTCTGTGGTGTGGGAAGGTTGTTATCTGTAATGGCTAATCAATTTAAAAGAAGGAAAGTAGCCAGTATTCTATAAATTCTCTCTTCTGGTTAAAATTTAAGGTGGTACTGAGTTTTTACTCACAATTTTTACAAATTGTGAAACTAAACTATTCAACTGACTCTTTGTAAGTTTTTCCAGTATGTGGATCTACAGTGGCTTCTGTGATTTTCTGTCCAACAGAAAGGATACACATATCACACAAATTGGACACTCTTGTAAATTCTATTTTTTCCTTAACTGTTGCATTAAAATTCAGATTCTGCATGAATCAGAGGGTTCTTAAAAGCTTAAAAATTGGTATTAATCAATAAATCTTCATGCCATTCCTAGAAAATAACTAAATAGCATTACTTTGATTTTATAGTGGAGAGAGACTCAGGCATGTTGGTAACCTAGGTATGGCCAAAATTCAGATATTACTGTTCTGTAGTTGTTCCTCTTTTAATCCAGAAAGACCTGTTTTGTACAATGTAAGGATCTTGCTGTTGTAATAATTAGTCAACACAGTCTTGGTCTTTGCTTTTCCTCCACTGCTTGTCTGAGATCCTGTTCTTCAATATCCCAGATTCACTCACTAAATTATGTTTTCATCTTCCAGTCAGTTCTTTAGCTTTTGTCTTGCTTTCCTTTCCATTGCCATAATATCTTCTCGTGTCTTTTAATCTTAATGGTGCTTATTACCAAGTTATGCTGATGCTTATTAACAGCTTTCCGGTGAAAAGATGGAATATAAAGCATAATTATGATCTTGTAGAAAAGTGGGAGTAAGGTCAGCATAGTGAATTCTTACCCTTCCTTATGAGTTCTGGCTACATCCTTCTGTTGTCAGCTTCTGAGCTGAAAAAAAAAATAGTAATAAGACTGGTTTTACTCTTGGACATATCGTAGAGATCTCTGGATTAACAGCTATCCCACATTTTCTTAGATTTTAAGATTTAGGAGAACTGCAAGGATTGACTGACACAGACTCTGCTATGCCAGCAAAGCAAACCAGGTTGTTACACAGTTTACCAGTGTTTACCAGAACAATAACTATTTGTCAAGGTGCTCTGCTCTGAGGCCGTAGAAATGCAATAGTTAATTTTGGGATAGAGAAAGTATTCCTACCACAGACTATAAACCAGATGTAACTTCAAGGAGGTGGGGAAGACAACAAGCAGGTATAAAACTGGTTGAGGAGGAGAATCAGGACATAAAAGCACTATTTGAGAGTTTCTTCTAAGTAAATCTCCTCACAGCAGTCCCCAGTTCTTTTTCGCCAGGGTTACATTTGATTGCTGGCTTTGACAGCTCACTGCTGGCAGTAGGTTTCAAAAATGTCTAATCCAGCTGGATTGTTCTGTCTTCACATTTTCTTCCTACATTAAGAGTGTATACTATTACTGAAAAAAAAAAAAAAGAAAAGAAACAAGGAAACAAGGAGACAGGAAAAAAAACCTGGTTGCTTCCATTATGGGATTTAAGATAAAACAGAAAATATAAACTTAATAATTAAAGCCATGAAGGCTGTGGCGGTGTTTTGTTTTGTTTGGGGGGCTGGAGGAGAGAAAGCAAAAGCTCACAACGCATCCTTAACATCTTCAAGATAGATTCAGAGCTGTGATTTCAGCCCTGAGACCTAACAAACATCGCATACAGAGTGCAGTAAATGCAGTATTCATAAATGTATATGCTCTTTGTGACTTCATGTCAGCAGGGTTCTGTAGACCCTCATTTGTATCAAATAAACTTCAAATGGTAAAGAATACGTGCCAGCCAGGGACGAGCATCACTTTGAATTGTTCCTTGTGTATCGTCGCTGAAATGGGAAACATGGCTGGCTTCCTGTTTGTCAGGAGTGAAAAACAGGCACATCTTCTGTAATTATTAGTAATAGTGTCAATTTAATAAGTTATTCACTCATGACAACAAGATTTACATTCTATTTGCTGATAGCTTGTGGGGGATAGTGTTTGCTTAGGAAGGTAAAACCTGACAGTAATGCAGTGCACGTTGTAAATCCCTGTGTTGCACCTGCTCTGAAACACTGAAGACAAGTGGTGCTAACTTGTTTCTTACTGTACCTTCCTCCTCCCCTGTGGATCATATTCTCATGGGCTCACTAGATTTTCTGCTATTGCTTATCCATCTGGGACTAGGCGTTTAGAAATTCAGCTAACACAGAGGTTCATGGCTGTGTCTGAGATTTCCATGGACTATGAAGAAATTATTATCTCTGGTGTATCGATGGACAGGAGAAGCCAGACCAGAGATTGCAAGATGGGATGAGGTGATGACTTGTTTATGCTCAGCTCCTTTCAGTCATGGGAGAAAGTGCAGAAATGCTTGAGTAAAAATTTAACAGGTGAATGATATCCGAGCTGAGAGAGGAGTTAATATGCTGATAGACAATGGGAGAAGTCAGACCATGTAGGGATTGGCTACAGGAGTGTAGCTATTGTTCCATGTGCTGAACTGGGGAGAAACAGTGGCATGAAAGAAAATGACAGGTATGATACTAAAAGTGTTTGTAGCAATGTTCTAGATTACTGTAAGTGGTGCATAGATTTTTTTGTCACGGCTAAAACAAAAGTATGTGATAATATAAATAAAGGGTGAGAGCCTAGAAGAGGGTTTTAGGAAGGGAATGGCTGGGACCAGTCTGTTTCCTTATTGATGTCATGCAGAAAGAATCAGAGCACTTGCCCAAAATGCAATGATGAAAAAAAAAAAAAAAAAAGAACTGAGTAAAAAAAGATGTTGAGGCTGGGTAGAAAGGAAGACAATCATGTTGCATGCCATGAGAATAGATGGTGTGGAGACATGTTGGGGGACAAGGAATTGCTGTGTTGTGTTGAATTGGAGTTGAAGGCTAAGCAGTGAGAGAGATGGGAGAGGGAATGGCAGTGTAGCAGGGAGGGAAATCTGTCCCTTATTAAATTGTAACTGAGTTGGTGCATGAGATTTTTCCAGCCGTAAATCAACTGCAGATCTGTGGGGAGGAAAGGAACCAAAGCCAGAGCCTTACACAGCCCTCACAGAGAGGGCAGGAGCCTGGGTGCAGAGGGAGGAGGAGATTTCAAGAGGGAAAGCCTGACCAGTTGTGTCAAAGACACATGTGAGCTTCCCTCACCACCAGCCTTCTCCACCAGCTCCCCATCTGGGAAGTTTCCCTATCCCTCCATCCATCCTTGTGTTAAGCTGGAGGAGCTGGCTCCCACCAGGTCAGTAGAAGCAAACCTACACTGGTTTGGACTGGGATTGTTTTCAAAACACTGTTTCTCTCTTAGTTTGTCTCTGGGTTAGGGAGTTTTCTAAGAGAGTTTTCTAAGAGAAACCCCCAAGGCTGTTGTGGTAGTTTGAAGTTGAACAAGAGACACCAAAAAATTCTGATTGTTTGCTGTAAGATATCCTAGTAACAGAAGCTAAGCAGCATGTGGGCATTTGCTTGTTTCAGTGAAATTCTAGTAGAAAGATTATTTACCCCTGTTTTACAGACAGAGTAAATAGCATAAAAGAAATAAGATGACTTGCCAAAAAATCAAATAAGAGATCTGTGATCAGCTCATAGTCCCTTGCTTGTAAGCACTCTGCTTTATGTCTTTGTAATTCAAAAACAATTAAAGCAATGAAAAGAAATAAAAGAAATAAAATAAAATGAAACTCCAGCACGTCTTCAGCAATTCCTCTGCTAAAACTTGTGATATGATGTGAAAAAAGTTGAAGCTTTCCTCCTTGATAATACATTAAATAATTATAAAATTTTTATTTCACCTTAAGTAGGAATAATATTTGATTGTCATTTAAACCAGTTCTTTAGAATCCCATAATTTTACTCACAATAATCCAAGAACATTTAATAAGTCTTAAAATATTCATAACACACGGAGATCATTACTCTTGAGACCTTTGTACAAAGCACTGAAGTGTGTTAGACATATGGCAGAAACCTCTTAATTTCTTATTTCTTGCTATGATTATATGGAAGAAAGGAAAATTCTCTGTTCTTTTCCCTGTTGCAATCTGCATGCCATTGTTTTATCTGTTGTGGGCCAAAGTCATCTCACACACATGTTCACTGAAGAACATGGAGTTAATCAGGCTTGAATTTAGCTCAGTAAATATGTGCACAGTAATAATAAATTGGTTCAGTTTTCTGTAAAGTATTTCAGATAACAAAAAAGAGGAATTAATTTATTTCTATATCCAAGATGATGTTAACAGCCCAAACTGTGTTACATGACAGATGCTGGTACCTACCTTTTATATTATTGGTAATTATCTAAAGTCGTTAATTGCTGTGGCATTGAGTATTAAGAAAAAAATAAAACAACAATTGGTATGTCCTGCATTGGAAATGTATCCTAAATATCAGAAGCCTTGCCACAGTACTTAACTGTATGAAGAGAGGATGAAAAATTTTGTTTTAATTAAATTTCAATGTGATTGTCTAAAGTCAAGGGGAACCTCTATGGACTAAATCTAAAATAAAACTGTGGTTACAGTATATGGTCATAATCCCCAGATCTGTTGTGTTGAAATGACAGTATAATGAGTAGAAGTTAAAATGTCCTCTGCTTTCAAATCCTCATGGTTGTCATTTGATTAAATAATAGTGCATTCTGTTTGATGTCTTGGCTTTATTATTCAGAAGCACTTCAGTATATGTGTCCTACCTTTGTATTATGTGCTCCTGGCAACCAGGTATCCATATAGGTTCTTATTTACACACCTGCACATTTAGCTTGCCTGTGTGCTGCTTGAATATGAAATTTTAATTATTCCTCTTAATTATGGTGCATTCACCAAAAAAGAGGGAAATCATTGGTCAGGTACAAAAAGAAACTGCTTAGTATTTGAAGGAATTTGATAATTTTGTTGTAGTTCGTAGCTTGGCAGGTGGTAATAATGCTATGCCAGCACTGTCAAAATATGAAAATTAAAGTGACGATGGGTTTTAATGAAATCCATTTGACAAATATAATTAAGGTGTTTTAATATGAAGCCCTGTAATAAAGACTACCGGTGGACTCCCTGAGGTCCTGACTAATTGTGTAGATTGCTTTTAAGCTTTGAATAGTTTTATTGGATAATGAACTGTTAAGAAGTGTTAGATCTTTCTTAAGCAGAATTTGGTTTGAAAAAGAAGAGGAGAGACAGGCCTGAGGTGTGGCATTTTAAACATAATTAGAAGAGAGATTTAAGTTAACATCTTTGATCTTGCTGTCAGTTTTTGATTAGAGCTGTAAATGCTTTAATCAAGTGCAGTGTAGTCATTACATTTCTAACTGTTTTTAAACTGCGAAATTACTGAGACACTGACATCGGTTCAACACTTCTTGAGAATTTCCAGCAAAGTTATGTTTGTAAACTGGGTGTTTGCATTAAATTGTCATACTGCAATAATTTAACAATTCAGTAGACCATGGGATAATTATATTTTGGGGCTCAAATAATCTAAAACCCCTTTATTAGATTAAATATAATGTTCTGTAGTTGAGGAGAGTAGGCCACTTCAGATTTCATTTTAAAAATAATTTCTAATCTTGGTTTTTTTCAATTAAAATGGTATTCAAACTAGTAGTTGTAATGAAAATGAATATACAAGAAGCTAAGTGGGGTATTGAAATGCCTTCCATAGGAAAATGATTCCTCTAATGTTACACACTGTTTGACCAGTGTGGATTCCTTCACACCCATTTTAGGATCAGGGAAGCAGGCACAAGTATTTACCAGAGGTACAGTAGTGCTTGAGACAGTTCTGTTCTCTCAAATTCCTATCTTGCAACATTAAAGATTGCTTGAAGAAATTTCAGAAAGATTTTTGTTTTTTAACTGGCATGCAGAGTAGTAGTAAAATGTGAAAATGGCTATGGGCTCAAGTCTGTAACGTCAGTGAGGATGTTGGGCTGGATGGTACCTGCCCAGAGGTGGCATGACTTCCATTTCAAATACAGAACCCAGCAGTCTGGGGTCCTTCCGCAAATCTGACCTGTGTTCTTGATCTTTGGGCATGACAGAAAATCCAGATATTTGTCTCTTTACTGTGTGGTCTAAGGCCTGCTAGACATAATGTTTTACTCACGTTTGTCTTCTAGAAATCAAGAAATAAGGCACAGCAAAGAAAAACATACCAAATTCACTGTGTCTGCAGCATGCAGACCATCCACACAAATAAACCCTTAACAGTGGCCTGCCAACAAGTCCCACAAATTTGTTAATGACATCCCACACCCGTGCCTTTGGCAGCATGTCCTGCATGTTGACAAGTCTGGCAGGCCAGGAGAGAGGGGAGATGTCACCCAAGCCTGGGACATCTCCACAGAGACTCTTCAGCTGCCAGCACTTTTCCATGGCACCTCCAGTGCCCATGTCTGTGCCAGCTGCAGTTCAAGCAGCACCCAAGAGCAAGCAGCAGCCTCTGGTAACCCTGACCCAAATCCTTGGGGACCATTTCCAGTAGCTGGGATGGCACTTGGAGCACTTCCAGGCTGCTGCTTTGGGAGCATCCAAGCTGCCCCATGCAGTGAACTGCTCTATTCTGGAGCAGTTTGTTTTTAGAAATCTTCAGGTGTGCCCTAAATCAAGTCATATAGTGGTAGTCTAATGTACAGGTGCCAAAACTATTGATAAGTGTTGCTGGGTTGCTCCATCAGAAGAAATCATCCTTGTCATCTTAGGCACTTACTGAAAAATCAGGTTTTTTCAACATTTTTTCCTAGCAGGGATGCCTTAGAAACAAATTGTGTGCATATACAGTAAAGGTCCCATGTAAGTCAACCTCTGAAACACCATCTGAACAGCTTAACTTGATCCTTAAAATATGAGTCTGCTCTGAGGAGTGCTGTAAAAATTCTATTGTGGGATAGTCTATTTTTCCATCTCAGCAATTTCCAGAAGAAACATCTTTGTTTTACAACTACAAGAGCAGAGACTTTTTAATGTTATTTCTTTATATGCATATGCATATATACACAGAGCCCTGCAAATTCAGCCAGGATTTTAAAATTAGTCTGGATTATTTCCCTGTTGTATACCTCTTGATAACACTGATTTGCAAGGCCATCGAGTATTTTTCATTGTTCCCTCTGAACCTTTGCTGTGGGTTTAGTGAGGCAGTGGTTTTCTCGACATTGCTCTGTGTGTAATCAAAGGCAACATTGCAGATGGAAATAACTAGCACTTAGCTCATGTGTGTGAAAAAGCAGCAGAATCCAGAGCTGCATTGGTCCTGCAGGGTAAAAAAAAAATGGAAAACAAAACAAAACAAACAAACAAAACAAAAAAAAATAATAAAAAAAAGGAAAATTGATTGTTAATGGGAAGATGTAAGTGAAGGAAGACTGTAGGAAGTGTGCTGGGTAAGGAGCATCAAGATGTTTATCTTGATGCTTTGTCCTTTAGGTGCAGGTTTTTAAATTGCTGTATATTTCAAATGAACAGAGATTCTAATTGATGAGTATAAATATCACTATGTAGAAAACCAAGATTCAAAATGTAATAAAAGGCACAATTTACTGAAGTCCGTCACCAAACAAAAATACATCCAAGTGAGCATTTGCTAGAGATCCCTCCAGAGAATAAAATTCTGGGGTAGAGCTGGAACTTGAACTGCAACCTGCCCAATAAGCTACAGACTGTCCCTTCCCTGTGTCCCTTGTCCCTTCACCTCCAAGTAGCTGCTTAAGATCTCCAGAGTCCTGGTGGAAGAAATATCCTTCTCTGCAAGCAAAACCACCATCATGACAAAACTGTTGTGCATTGCACATAACATGGTTTTCTCTTTTCTCAATAAATATGCTAACATTGTCTTGAAAAGGGTTTTTCCTCTCCAAATTGCACTTCTTTATAGCTATATTGCATTTTCAAGGGAGACTAAAGCTTCATTAGTAATTTGCTACTCATTTTTCCTCCTTTAAAAATATTTTTTTTTTAGTATTGGCAGAAACCTTGAACAATAACTTTCCTCAGCATTGTCTTTATTATTATTATTTAAACTTTGGTACTTTCATCCTCTTTGTACTTTGCAGTGCATTCCTTTTTATGGCATTTAGATTTTGAGAGATTCAGTGTGTGAAAAAAAAAAAGGGAAACCTTGAAAGGATGAGGCAATTAATGCTTCTTTAGCCTATCCAAGGTACACTGTTGTGTTAGAGTTTTGCCCCATTTGTAATTTATGCCTGTTAAACCTTTGTTTTATCATCTGTTACTGACTTCTAGGCTTCTGTTTGCACTTACTAGCTGTAACAAGAATTTCATTTTATACCGAGAAAAAATGGTTTTGGTTTCAGTTCCTTTTTTACTGTACCCGAAAAAGAGAATGGGATTTGCAAATGATAAATGGGGAAGTTGACTAGCTAACTAATAAAGATTTGTCTTAATCAAGTATGATTTGTCAGAACAGGAGCGCACTGGGGTCAGGGCACACGCAATGAATAATACAGCATTCACTGGAGAGAAGGACCAGGCAAAAGGCCTCATAAATATGCTGCCATTACCCACTGCTAATTCGTATTCAAAGAGTGAGTTGCACTGAAGCCAGCCCCGAGGTTGCTGAGCTGTTCACCTGCTTTGTGGGCTTTACCATGTTTAAGAAAGTTTTTCTATATATGTATTTATATCCACACACTGTTTACAGAATATTTTATTTGTGCACAGACTGCTGCACTTTCTGGTCAATGTATTTAAACATTATTTATTAATCAGCTTCTAGGTTTGTTATATTTTTCTATATAGGTGGGTTTTTTCCTAATGCCTGGGTGCTGTTTTATTTCTGGTTTTGATTGTTTAAATATGGATGTGAATACAGCAGGAGATAGTTCCATTCACATTTGAAATTAACTTCTGAACAGTGCAATAAAGGTTAAAACACTCTTTAGCTCCATGGAAGTATTAGAGATAAAACAGGCATAGACTTCTTGTTTATGTTGCCAGCTTTCCTGACTTTCCAATTGGTCTGTAGATTCAAGATAAATCTGGTACATCAGGATGTTGGGAAAAACCTGAACAAACCCAAATGTAATTTTATTTGGCTCTGGCTTTACTTTCTGATGTTGACTTTGCTTTTTTCTTCAAGGAGCACTTTCTCAGATTGAAATTTCTCTGTTGAAGGATGTGCTCTTCTCCTAGGTCTTCTGATGTCCAGAGGAAATACTGCAAAACACCCTTGTTACTATTGATAAGTTTAAGCTACCAAAATGGCTCATAAAGAATCTATTTGAAACAAAAAATAATAAATTGTTCCAGTGCTTACAGGTATAACTAGCAGTCTTTGTTCTTCATCATTGTACTACCTGTCATATATGGTGGTTTTATGTAGTTAAACAAGATTGAAGAAAATCCTCACTCCAGTTTTCAATTTTACAGCTTTTTCAGAATTTCAAAACATTTTCATCTCCTTTAAAAACATAATGTAACTTTTTTTTTTTCTATTTGCTGTTTGGCTAATAGCCTGTCTTATCTGTTTTGTGCTTAGCTCTATGTCTTAAAGTGAACTTACTGCTTTAAGAGTGGATCAGCTCTAGAGATAGGGCCAACCTTCCAAGCCTCAAGCTGCTCAGTGCAGGAGTTTAAGTTGCCAACTCTCTGCCTGTACATTTTAAGTCTTTAAAGTCACCAGTAATGTGGAGTCCAGAGTAATTATTTGTACTGCTCTGAGTTTATAGCAAACGGTGGAGCACGTTTGATTAAATAGTGATGATGAACCCAGCCTTGGATGAACCAAAGATCACCATTGTGTCATCTTTGTGCTGTCTGGAGTCTGGAGTTTAATTGATGGTTTGTGGCTCAAGTTTTAGGGGATGTGTTTCTGCAGCTTAATTTAGATGCAATCAGGATTTTTAATACTCTCTGCTGCTAAATCTGTTTCAGACAAGTTCAAGACTGGTAGTACTGCAGTGAAGCATCACCCATTCCTGCACCAAGCTCAGAGCGAGCAGGGGCTTCTTCCATCCTGGGAGCACTTAAAAAGTAGCAAAGGAAGACACTGGGGGTTGGCTCCCAATTTCATGTGCATTATTAGTGAATGAAATGGGGGTAGCAAGTTGTTTACTTATTGATGCACTAAGGAAAGATTTTTTTTTGCCTTAGAATTTATTTGAAGGGAGAGTGTAAGGGAGGAAGATGCGATGGGAGGAATTTGGAGCAGATGAGCACTGCTGGGCTGGGGCATGGCAAGAACAATGGCCAGCCTGCAATGTAGACAAGTGCTCAGCAGAATCAAAGTCTGCCACCTCCTGTGAATGTTGCTGTGAGGATGTTAGTAAGGGAGCTCAGCTAGGTTGATGATGGGAGTAGACAGGAAAAAAAAACCCACATCAGTTAGTGAAAAATGAGTTGTTTTTTTACCAGCAGATTGATGTAAGTTAGGATTTCAGAAAAGGTATGAAACTTTAGAAATAAAAAAAAGCAACTGGAGGTGAAGTTACTAGTCTGTCATCTTTCTTCTTTCTTTATCCTATTTTCTTCTCATTCATCTGCCTTTTTTTTTTTTTTTACTGGGGAAGGACAAACCAGGCCTGGACCATGGGAGGTGTTGGGTGTGAAATGCTCCCAGTTTGTTCTTAAAGGGATGTGGCACCTTCCTCAAATATCTTTTCTTCTTTATTTTGAACAAAGCACAAAGACTGAATTCTGATTAGGTGTTCTAGATGTTTTTCGTTCTGGCTTCTCTGACCTCAGTCTCAGCCAACCCCTTTTGCTCTTGGCCAATAAAAATAATTTCATGAACATCCATTATAACTTATAGGGAGACCTTTTCATTTGAAAAATGTTTGTATTTTTACTTTTCTCATGTGTGGACATCTTGGACTTTGGAAGTTTGGGAGGTATTTTTAGATGTTACTTGCTTCTACAGTAAGACTGGGCAACTTCTTTTATCCTCTCTTGTAACTGAACTTCTGACAGCTCTGGAAGTGTTGGATGTCCTCTGCAAATGCTATGGATTGTCAGTGTTCTTTCCACCTGTATGGCATTTGCTTCTTCTGAAGAAGCCAACTAATCCCTATAAAAAGTAGCTAATTTTTATTTTATTGTGTTAATTGACCACTTAGCAGCATGGTGGCAGATTCTCGAGGCATTTGAGCACTAACTCACATTTCACTGTTCTGTTAATGCTCTACAAATTGTCTCTCCATCGGCTTATGTCTGTTACATTATCCTTCATTTATCTGTGTTACCCCGTACTTGTTTTTTAATAACCTTAATTATCTAAATCCTTCTGTTTCTAATTATATCAGCTGTTCAATGTAAATATGTCAGCTGTGAACTGGGGAATTTATTGGACTTTTACCTGTGTCCCTATACTTCAAGATATGTCATCACTTTCTTTATTAACTTTCTGCTGTCAGAAGCGTAAGGTGTTTGACTCAACCCTGAATTCTTCAACTCCTGCAGCCTGTGTTTTCCAAGTTTGTAAATCTGCTTGCTGTCACCTCTGAACAGCAAGCTTTTAACACTTTCTAGTATTTTTTCCCAGACACTGCTGTTGATGATTTATCCTAGTTTCCTAAAATCAAAACTTTTATCCTGTCCAAAATGGAGTGGCTTTAAGGAAAAAAAAAAGCCCCAGCCTGTGTCAGCGCAGTTTCCAAAAATCTTCTGTAAGCATTAGCTACATCTTCAGAGCAGGCGATGTCTCTGTGCAAAGACAACACACAATTAAACCCCTCAAATGGCACTGCTCACTAGGCAGGGCTGAGGGTCTCAGCTTGGGACTGTTCCCCACTCCTCTGGTCAACACACAGTGGTTTTTATAGTGTATTTTGTGTTCCTGTAGAACAGCCATCTTGATTTTTAACATGATCTTCTGCTTTTCCCGGTGTAAATTAATTTGTCTTTTCCAACCTCTAATTACGTACCTCAGATATATGCATTGTATATATGATGAGATTGAGCAAATTGTATTTCCAGGCATCCTCTCTGACATTTGATTGGTTTTAAGCTTTTCTTGTATTTTAAATCATATCAAGATATCTGCTGCATCTTGTGACACTTTTATATGCACACACATACACACATATATATATGCACACACAGAGGGTATGCTTTGAGAGAAAAAGTGCTCTACAAACTATGTTGGATTATTTTATTTTTCATATGAAAAGAAAAATGGGGAGTCTGTCTTCAAAATTCATAAAAATGCATGTTTGTTTATCTGAAAGCCTGGAGAGGCTCATTCCATGTCATTCCTGTCTCTTGAGTAAATATATTAGTCCTTCTTAGGGCAAAAAAGTATTATTGACTTGAGTGATTAGAAAAAGTTCATTCAGAATCAGTTTAGCTGATAAAGTACATAAATTCTTAGATGGCTGGAGGCAAAAAAAGTGAAAGAGAACCAGTCAAGCACAACGTATGCTGCACCCTTGGTGTGTGTGTAGGTATTAGAAATCAAACTCTGTGGACCACGTATTAAATAATTGCAATTTGTATGTATAAATAAATACTGCATACAGGTTACAAGCAAATTCCAGAGAAGGGGCTTATTCAGGAGTGCAAAGCATTGCTAGAAGTGATCATTGTCTTCTGGGTTTATCTCAACATAAATGTTGAAAGCCATGTGCCAATTTGTGCACACATGGAGGGGGAAGTTCAGTTTGTGCTTGTTACATTTTGGCGGGGGGGGGTTCTTCAAGTGGGGAAAGTTGTATTCATTTCACTAATTAATTTCAGTGTTTTAGGATAAGAAATGTTACATTTTTCTTGCATAACATTCTGGTCTCAGAGAACCAGGCACCATTTGTGTTGGACTCACAACATGGCATTTTTGAAGTGCTTGGCACTAAAGAGGATCATTTCCCATACTTTGTTCAAACACCTTTAGGGCAGAATACACTTAGAGTGTGGATTTTAGCATTCACCATTTAAAGATGATGCTTGCTAATATTATGTATTTTTTTCAGAAATTTTTTTTTCTGGCCATCACAGCATTGTTTAAGACTGAGATAATTACTCTATCGAATATTCCTGCCCTCTGTCAGTACACAGATAATAATGATGTAAATGCATTCACCCTTCTGCTTCTCACAGTTTAGCTGTAATTTTAGAACATAATTTAATGCATCTCTTTAGGAGTTTCAGTTAGGAGGGGCAGCACCACTCAGTCTTTTTGTAGGACTTGGGACTGCAGCATACTAAATATTGTCCCTTCAAAAGGACAGAAAGGTTGGCATAATCCCCAAATAATCAACATTGTTATGGTTCTGTGGAAATGACACCATTACTGGCAGCAGGCAACACCCTTGAGTTTGTGTATTGGTCTTAATTCATGCATCTGCACTACAGTATATCTTACAAAGCTGACCTTTTCACATAACTGTAGTAGCTTCATCAATGACTTGCATTTTATGTTGGCTGGGAAGATCTATAGAGCACCATTGCACTAAAAGCATGAATCTGCCACAGAGATGAGTGTTTTAACTGGAAGGAAAACACCAGAGTTGTGGGGAAACCTGAAAAGTGTTAGCAAGCAGAAAGCAATGATCTCAAGCTTGTAATTAGCTCGATTAGTACTGTGAGCTAATGCTACATTTTTCCTAGTCCCAGGTGCTTTCAGTTGTAAACCAAGTGAAGAGTCATGTCTTCATATGATTGAGAAGTCTTTATTTTTCTCTGTGTAATAATATTTTTCTTTGACTGTCTTGACCTTCCAGCTAAAAATTGAGTTTCACTGTCATCGGTGAATTTTCTGAGCAGAATGAGGATATGAAGAGGATAAAGGTGTAAATTCATGTTTGCAAACTTATTGTGAGATTATGTTACCTCCTTCATGTCTCTTTGTTCAACTTATGTTGTTATTTTAGCCCAAAAAAGGCCAAAGATCATCAACAAAAGTGCATGTAGAGTAAAGCTGCTCCTGTAAAATTGATGATCCGTCCAATTATTTATCTATAGAGGCTGCTGGGAAGAAACGCAACTATCTCAGTTCTCAGACCCCTCTGCTAGGTTGAACTTCATGGCTGAAGGTTTAATCCCTAAGTGTCATATCAACAATTCATTCTGTGATATTCTGGCTGACATGCTCTCCTTCCTTATTTATTGATGTCTTCAGTCATCGACAATGAGAGGAAAATACACTATTCGTCAAAGTGACGGTGTTTTACCCTCACTTACAGTTGATGCTGCTGTCACATTGATGGTTGGAAAATAAACTCAATCATTATAAAAAGCTAAGAGTGTGAACTTGCCTGTGACAGGAAGAAGATGAAAAAAAAAAAATACACAAACCCACAGTAACTTGCTTAAAAATTGGTGTAATAAAAATAAAACTGTTTCCCACAAAGATGTTTTTGAGCTTTGTTCATGTGATACCAAACCATTTCAGCCATGTATTTTATGCTTATTCCTTTGAAGGAAGATCTGTACCTCATACTCCTTTATGTCTGCAAACATACATATAATTTTTAGCATTAAATACACTTTTCATCATTTCACCTCATGCTACTAGGTTAGTAATTTGTTGAATTTTTTTTCACCTCTCTTTTAAGAGATTTTGCTTTGTTTTTTTCTCCACTGGATTATATTGAACACATATATCTGTTTGTGTATTACAGTATTTTGAGTGCTTTAATGAGGAAAAGCTCAGTATAGTCCCATCCTGTAAGTCCTTTGACATGTAAAGATAGGGAAGGATCTTGTGAATCCCTTTCTGAGGCTGCCATTTGTGTAACTGCACTGCACTGTGCAGCCTTTTTAACTCCAAACCCATGTATCTTACCACATTTCACCTTTGGGAGGCATTGTATATACAGCTAAAAGTAAAGAGCAGTGAGCCAAGAGGGACAAGATAGCATAATGAGGATGTCAATTTGTGGTCAGAGGAAATATTTATCTTACTTGTACTATACTTGGCAACTGATAGAGAAATATATATGTAATGAATTTCCTCAGACTTTATCTGGCAGACTGTGTACCTTGTGTTAAATGGATTTAAAAATAACATTGCTTGTCTCAAACTTTTAAAGTTTGAGGTGATCCTGCTTTGGATTGTTCCTTGAAAATAGACTGTATCTATTTAAAAAAAAATCATAATTGTGTTTACTAACATATTGGTGAATTTTTAATGATCCATTTCTCAAGTCTCCCTGAATAATGACATTTTAGGATCCCACTCACTCACCAGAACAAAAGCAAGGCTTTTTTATTTGTTGTTTAGGGGGGGAAAAAGCCATGTTTTTGTAGTTTTACTGTTTTGGTTCATATCTCTGGTAAGCCTGCTAAGTACCCTAAATGAATGTGCACAGAAATGCTGGTTGTCTCACACGTGCTGTGTGTCCTGAGGCAAAGCTACAGCTGCTTCAGCTCCTTCTGCCTTCCTCCCCATCTGTAAAATGGGAATGATTTAACTTATTTTTCTCCTTCAGGGAAATACAGGGAGGGTTTCTTAATATTTCTATAGAGCTTTGAAGATTAAAATCTCTATAGTTGCTGCTAATATTTCAGTGTTAGAGAAGCATTTGATTGAAGCTGTTTGAAGAGTAAAGTTTTGGCATCTTGTGTTGTCTTTGTACCATATCTTGAGGCCTCTCCACTATAATTTTGCAACCTTTGGTTCAGCGTAAGCTGCAGAAGGAAACAACCCCTGTGTAAACAAACGGTGATGACTATAAATTAATGTCTCTGTCTGCTGCTGGAAACATCAGGAGATTACAGCCCATCTCTAAGCCAGCCAGAAACTGTCCATGGTGGAGCAAAGCAGACACCAATAACTGGGCTGAGCCTGAAAAAGCTTTCATTTAAGCATCAATGGTAAATGCTGAGAGGCACTGAGAGAGGTTTTCTTCTAATATGACTTCTGTGTCTTTAGATGTACAAGGATGGCTGGTGTTTTAGCAAAGCCTTACTGACTTCCTTGGGCTTAAGGAGTAGATAGGAAGTATGAGCACCCAGCATCTAGAGCAAGTCTGAAAGTCCTTTTGCCTTTGTTTCACAGATCAAAGGTCAACATCAATTCCCAGGGCCTAGACAATCTCAAGAGACTGTAGAGGGGCAGCTTCTGGTTTGGTTTGCTTTCTCAGTTTAATGTTGTTCAAAAAACTTAAAATTTAATATGATGATGTATTCCTCTTTGCAGTTAGGAGGCTACCACGTGTATTAAATGCTCTTGTTACAATCTAACTTGGCATTTTAAGGCCTTTCAGTCACAAGTCATATTTTTCATGATTTACATCTTCATTTTTTAATGCAGAGCAGATTGGACAAGAGATGCTTGAAAACCTCAGCCATGACAGAGAGAAGATCCAGCGTGCTCGGGAAAGGGTAAGTCTGATAATAAGTAATTGCTGATTCTGCATTTTATTTGCATTGGGTAAGTTCTTTGTGCATGCAAGAATAATATGAGATATAATGAGATATAATCACCATCTGCAGTGGAGAACTTACAAAGTGTCTTACATGAGCCCCATCCTGCCTGGTCTCTCTGATGGGGAGTCACACTGTAGTCACCAAATCTACTGTTGGGAGCAAATTTTCTGTCACTTTTACAGTTAGGTCAGCATTCTGTCCTTTGAATGGTTTGTTGTACTGGCAATTCCAATGACTTCTTGGGCTTCCTATGAAACAGTTCAGTATCATAAGTGAGCCTCTAATAGTTGAGCAACCTTACTCTTTGTAGCTGCAGATGCAAATAACAGCCCCTCAGGCAGGTCTGTGTGAAGAGCAGGTACTGCTGCTCTGTCTCTGCAGCCAGGGTAACATATCTATGTCACTTTTAGCTCATGTGGCCTCCATGGGGATCAGCTCCACTGGGCAGAGTTCATGGAGATACTCAGGACCCCATCCCACCCAATGAGTACAAGTTCTCTGAATTTCCATGTGGGATCCCAGCCTCTCTGTCTCTGGTTTCTGCTCACAGAGCCAGGACTTTCTGTCCATGACATGTTGTTCAGATACTTTCACAAGTGTCCAATTTTTCCAAAGCTAGGTTCTCCCACACATCTCTCAACTGACCAGTGACACTTTAAAAAAACTCCTTTATCTGTCCCAGGGAGTTTCTTCACTTGGATAGCTTTGATTAGTAAAGCTTCCTATAACAGCATTAATGAGGCATTTTCTGCCAGCTGTACCAGTTGCTTTCTGAAGTGCTGGGCATTAGCTCCTTTAAAACACTAAATATAGCTAGATCACTAAATGTATCTAAGAATTGTGAGGATTGTCCAAGTTTTGTTCTGGCAACTTGGTGTCTTATTTCACCTCCACTCCTTACATCCCCAGGGACTGCTGAGTCTGAAATGCTTTTGTGTTTCTAGCTGGACAAATAAAACCTAGGCAATGGAGATGAATGCCATATATTCCTTTCTGCTGATCCTATATATCCCAGGGATGTAGTTCTGATCACTCAATGTACACATGGTTCATAGCATAACTTTTCCTTTTCATTGCTTTCCACCTGAGGAGCAAATTTCTTTGATGGCAAAACCTGTAAGATGCAAAGAGCAAGATTAAAAATAAGAAGGATATTCTAGGAAAGTGCAGTACATACACACTCCACCACAGTGCAGAAAAAAAATCCTCTTGTCATAATGGAAGATCTCAAATTCCTAGTATTTTATCAGAAGCAATTTAAAATATTTTCTTTAGGGAATTCAGAAAAGTTCTCTAGTGGAGCCACATGGGTGGACCTGTTCCAGCTGCCTATATACACTCAGATGAACATGTAGGGGAGATCTTGGATAATTTGACTAGTTTCCCATTATCTGGAGATTTTGAAAGACTAAAACAAGAGGATGCATTATCAATGCAGTGTAGATGTACATGAAACACATGGAGTATTTATTATCTTATCAACCAGGGAATAAATTTATCTTCTGGAATGAAATTGTCAACTTGAGTATGATGATCAGCTTTAACAGTTCAATGCTGTGAAAATTAGGAAGATTTTTTTTTTTTAATAAGCAAAATATAAATAATTTAATGTCTCAATGGTTTGGTTAAGTGTACATATATGAATTTTCCTATCTGTAGAGTAAAACTCCTGTTTTATTCTGAAGGCAAAGAGAAAGAATAAAAGCTCTGCTACAAATCAGATAGATTAACTGGGCTGTACAGGACATTAAAAGATGCAACCTTTGTTCATTTTTCTGCTTTCTCATTATTATTTCTCATTATTATTTCTGCTTTCTCATTATTATTTCTCATTATTAGTATTATTTTTAATCACCATGTAGATTTGCCATTGCTAATATCAAAGCCTGTTTCAAAATGTTTTCACTACAGCAATTCTGTGAAACTTACACTGTTCAAGAGTTTCACATTCCACCAGTTCCACTCCACACTTCTGTGGTGTGCTGGTATTGGTAAAGAAATGGTCAAAGAACTGCAATCAGATGATTCAGTTTTAAATAAAAACAAACTTACAGTTTGAAACTCTTCATGTGGGGTTTTGCTTTTTTTTTCTGCCAGAGCAGGAAGAAAAGGTGTTTTCTTAGCATTCTCTTGGGAGGTAGCTAGAGATCTTCCAACTATGTGTGTACGTGTTTGTTTCTTTTTTAATGTTTCTTTCGCTTATTTTGTGGGTTTTTTATTACCATAAAAACATGAGGTCGTCTTGCTTAGAGGAGTTTGTCAAACCTCTAAGATTCAGCTTCCCCTGCCTAACTATCAGCACTGATTCTAGCTGTCAGGTAGAATCCTGCAGCAAGAGAGGAAAGTTAGGATCAAACATTTAATGGTAAAAAGGAGAGCGCTACTTTTCTGTGAAATGGGAGGAGAAGCCCCAAGTGTTAAATGCATCTTTATGAATAATAAAAGACCAATGTAAAGCATACATTTGTACTTCAGAATCCCTTCTAGCATTGATAAGAACTTGGCTTTTTAATGAGCCTTTTAAAAATTATTGTGACTTTTTTCTTCTGTTACTTGTGTCAAACCAGGCTAAACTGCTTTTCTGGAGCTTGAATTGTCTAGATGAATCAGGAAAAAATGAGGGAATGGCCTCCCTGGAATATAATACTCATCTTTGTTCCATCATAGCACATAATTACAGAGATCTGAGAGTTAGTGCAAGCCTTCCCACTGAATATGATATTGCTAAGAGCAAGACTTGATTGGTGTTATCCAGTCCCAGCTTCTACTTGGTATTTTGTTAATAGCTTTTAGAAGAATAAGAAAGAAATTTATGCAAAAAGGTTATGTGACACTGATTGTCACATTACCTACTGATTTCAGTAATAAGCATTAACTCTGGCAGCAAATATTTACTGTATTGTGCTCCAGAATAGAGGCTGGGTTTAATATTGCTGCTGTTCAAATATTCAAGATATAATAGTGGCTTGTTATGGTGAAGGTGATTTGTTATTGGAAGACTGCCACTCTCCTTGGCAGTGTTACTGTTTTGATGGGTTTGTAGCACAGGATGCATTTTGTCTCCTACAACAAAGTTTTTTCAGTAAGAAGTCAAAGACTCAGGTAATCCTTTCAATCTGATTTGATAATGAAGAGGTAAACATTCAGCTTTCATAAAGGAGAAGAATGTTTTAATGTATGTGCACACAGCTGTGTTTTGGGGCATGTTAAAAATGGTGGTCCCTGCTATTTCATAATTGAAATATTCATAAGCATTACATTATCTTTTTACAGTAGATTTTGATGTCCTGCTGGTTCCAAGATGTCTAAAATGTCAAAAGCTGTCTCTCCTCTGGCTGCCAGTGGCAAAAGAGGCGATAGGAGAGTAACTCCATTCTTCCTATAATCTTCTAATTTCTAGATTTCCTTTTGTGGGACACTAATAAACACAAAAAGAGAAGAGACATTTTAATCTCTTTTAAAAAGCAATAGAAATAAACATGAAGTATTTGCTTCATAATTTTTCATCTACTCTCTTTCATTTTTTACCTATTTTGCAATAATTTTGAGAGCTGTAGAACAAGACAGCTAATTAGGTGTAGCTATAAACTGTAGGTTTTCTTTGTCCTAATAAACTACAAAAATGGTCATTTCAGTGAGTGAGAGTTCCTTACATGAAAAAACTCCACCATATTTACTGTACAGCTGTTCTTTCTGTACATGTATATATACTATTCACAAAGCATTTGAGCATCCAGGCCAGAGGTGGCTGCTGTAAGGTCAGTACAAGTTTTGTGTTTAAGGGGCAGTATAGATGTATTTCTTTTACACAGAATTGCTAAAAGGATATATTTTGTATTTCTGTTTCTTTCTTTAAACTACAGTCTTTGAAAAACAGTGAAAGACAGATATGTTTTTCTTTTCATAAAGCACATGGCTGTCTCTTCATCCCTTGATCCTTTCACTAATATACACAAACAATACACATACATGTGGGAGTTATGGATTCCAATTTAATAGAGCTTCTACCTGCAACCCTTTATTTGTAAAGCTCTTGCTCTTTATCACCTTTGTTGCCTCAATGACTTACCTTCCCTGGGTTTCATATATATGTAAGTGAAAACAAGACAAAATACTTCTAAATTTCAGAGCTTTGGTGCCTTTATGAGGTTGTTGTGTGCTAAACCTGAAGCAAACTGACCCAGGTGACTGTAGGAACACCTGAACATTGTACAGAATGGGGAGTGTGTGCCTTTTACCTTTAATGGGACTCTTTTCTCCCCAGCTTAGAGAAACAGATGCAAACCTGGGGAAGAGTTCCAGGATTTTGACGGGAATGTTGCGAAGGTAAGGCCAAGGTAGGGACATTTCTGGTCTTTCTTTTCTTCTACTCTCCCTCTTTATTTCAATTTTACTTCAACCTCAACATTTTGCTGGTATACCTGATGTTGTTTTTTACCCAAGTTGTTATGCAGAATGTTTTTGGATGATAGAAGGCTTTGCCATGCCTATGGAAAGAGTTTTCTGTAGCCTGAAGGATAGCCCTTGTGTAATGATTTCTCATCTTTGTTTCTTGGTATTTGTTTGGGGAGATTTGTATGTGCTCTTTTTTTATGATGATTTCCTGTGTTTCTTATTCTTCAGTGATTTCGGTGTTTTGAGGTGTGTTTTTGCCTGTAAAAATGAGAAAGCTGGTAAATGTTTTGGGGCAGAATAAATTTATGTGCAGAGAAAAGGTTAAAATTATCAATTCTGCCTAAATGGATGGGGCAGACACATTGTCAGCCCTTGTGGTTTTAGCATGATTCTTCCATGCTTTCAATGTTATGAAAATTGTCCCTGGGATCAAAATGGGGTGATACAAAAAGGAAAATTGTGCAACATCCTAAAACTCTATGTGAGACTGAAGGGAGGGGAGTTATCCACTGATTACTACTCTCCTTAAATTTGCATTGGTGCATTCTCAGACAGAGTTTTTTGAATTGGTGGCACCTCTGAATATGTGTTCTTTACCCAGCACCTGAGCTTCTCTGTCATGTCTATATTTCTGTACACACTCAGCTTCCTAAAGAAGAAAAGCATCCCTCTAATAAGTGGTGCTGGGTGCTAAGAAAGCACAGTTTTAAAGGAGTTTAGTGCATCCTCTGAAGAGTTCAGTCTGAAATTACCCTTGCCATAGGCTTTTATGTTGTGTGTTTGCTTAATGCACTTTGCTTATAAAAGAAAGAAAAAGGAAAAAACAAGGAGAAAATTTTAGCAGAGTTGTTGATTTAGCACTTGGCTTAAGAAATGTGTAAACTGGAATTTTATAAGTTGTTCTTTAGCACAAGCTTTATTTCTCTGTAAGTCTCCTCAGAAAAATACCTTTGTTAGTTCCTTGTATACCAAATTGACAAAGGTTAAAATAACTGACCCTGATGCCTTCATTCCAATGATTTCTTGCAATTCCAACGCCAAAATGTAGCATATAAAATTCTCTGATTAAGAGTAATATGTAAATGGCACAAGCTAAATTCAAAATCCATGGAGGAAGGAAGTGGCAATTGAAAGGGATGGTTCAGTGACTGTAGACAATCAAAATAAACTATAAAAAAATGAAGGAAAAGAAAAGACACCAACCAAACCCAAGTCTCCCCTGGAAGGGCTCTGCGACATGAGCTGTAACGAATATTCTGCATATGTCTCCATTTTGTCAAATCTCATTAAAGGGGTTTCTTGCTTTATGTCAATTGAGCTGTCCAAAAATCATTCATCATTTTAGTGTAAAAAAAAATCATGCAGTTATTTAAATAATATCATATTAATGTTAAAGTTCAGCTGTCATTTAATAGTATGGCTTAATCAGACATAGCATTTAGGAAAAATAGTTTTTTCGGGCTTTACTTGGCTTTCAGGTTGGCAGATTCAAATAAGGATTTATGGGTTTCTAAACCAATGTATTCTTTCCATGTTTATGCTTGAGGTACCCCAGCCTTTTTTGTAGCACCCTGTAGTCTGTTATTTTCAATAAAATAAAGTATCTCTTCATATTGTGTTTGAATACATTTGCAAGTAATTTGGAGAAGCTGAAACAAAAACATATGCTGTAACCTTTGACTTTGTTTTGTGTTTGGGAATCACAGTTAGGAGTCCCAGTTTATAAGTGTTCCATAAGCCAAATGAAAAATATGATCTTTCTGAGATATACTTGGGCTCTTCTTTTCAGACAAAAGGATTGTGTAGTCGGACACCATGATGGCATGTTTCTGTGTGTCAGAAAGGCACTGGATTTCCTTTTTCTTCAACAAAAATGCTGAGCTGAGTCACCCATCTAGATGAAAGTCAGGTTAGGATTTAAGCTCAGGTCAGGTAAATGTGCCAAAAGCAATGCCAGCAAAGAAGCAGCTTTCAGTAGACAATTCTCAGGATGTTGTTTAAAACCACATAATTTGTAGACCTACAAATTTAATTTGTTTTTGACTGTTGGGTAGAAGGGTCTAGCATTATCCCAGCCTCAGCATCATCCCAATTTGTTTAGTTGCAAGAATAATCATGAAGTACAGACCCCCAAGAAATCAGCATGTAATAGACAAATACAACTGCAAGAAATATAATTAGCACAGATTGGCAGTTGTGTCCTAATTTCTGCATACTTCAGTACACACCACACAATGTTTTACATAATTACTGGAACCAATAAAATAAAACACTGGAGGACCACTCCTCACATGAATATTATACAGAAAAGTTAATGTTAAATTGAACATTGCTCAATGTAGTGGATGTTCCCATAATATATATTTGCTGATATGCTTGAAGTCATATGTCATGCTAACACCCTGTGCTTCAAATTAATGCCTAACTCTTTCTAATTTTACTGTCTGGAAAGGTAAAGCAGCATCTCTTTTGAATCTAGCTGAATATATTAAGAGATCAGGTATTTAGATAGCTAGAGGGCTAAATTACTGCCTTTGCATGACCTAAATTCCCTGGCCATGTGTTTGTGCATAAAATGTTCTGGAGATGGGGAATAAAAGCAGAAACAGGTTTTGTAGGTTGCCATAGCTCACTAAGGAAATCAGTGGCCTAATAGGGACAGGTCTTCCTATCCCAGTTTGCTACTCTGGCACTAAGGTACCCAGCCTTATGTATTGGAACTTGTCTCTTATTATTCTGGGTATGTGGGTAAGAGTATTTTCTAATAAGTGTTTTTAAATATTCTCACATACAAATGACCTATCCATTCGTGATCTGGGTTGTTGGTTTTTTGGGGGTTTTTTGTTGTTGTTGTTTTTTTGTTTTCTGTAGCAACTGCTTAGGTTCTACTAAATTAATACATTTCTCTTATGGCATGGCATTACTAGGATCGGGGGAATGGCTTCAAACTGAAAAAGAGTATGTTTAAATTAGATATTAGGAAGAAGTTATTTATTGTGAGTGTGGTGAGGCACTGGAATGGGTTGTCTCAGGACTCTATCCCTTGGCCTATACCCCAGTGTGAATTGGGGAGAGCACAGTGTGCTAGAAAGAAGTAGAATATAATGTGTTCTGCAATATCTTCAGGGTTTTGCCCATATCCTAAGCCATTAGCCAGAAAAACTTATATGAAAAGAATTTGGAAAGTCTCCAAGCCACACACAACCCAGTGGGAAACAAACAAACCTAAAAGTAACCAGATAAAAAATTCAGTAGATTTGAATCTTTTTTCAATTAGCAGATAAGTTCTGTCTATCCCCTTCAAATTGCAGGAAAATATTGTAGAAGAAGAGCTGCTACACTCCAGAACATCTTTTTATCCTGTCTGGTTCACCAGGAAATTTTTGTGTCAAAAGTACTCTCTTAATCTTCAGATTTCAGTGTTCTGGATTGTTATCAATGATGTTTTGAGAAGCTTATGAACACGTCTGCATTTATAAAAGAGACTTTTAAAATTTGTTTCCCAACAGGACAGAGACACTACCTCTGCCTGATAGAAATGAAGCAGTAAGTGTTCAGTTCAGCTCTCAGGTAATAAGTTATGTGACTTGCCAAGAGCTGCATGGCCAATATGACTGCACTCAGAAATGGAATGCAAGTTCTGGTGCAGCTTCTTCACTCTTTCTGGGAAAATTCTGGGAGTCCTGCTTCTTGCATCACTGCTAATCAAAGTTTGTTCTACTTTTGAGCTCCAGGATATTTCAGATCTTGCAGTTATTTTTCAACATGTCACAGAATTGTAAGACAATTTAGGTTGGAAGGGATTTCTAGAGGTCATCTGGTCCAACCTCCTGTCCAAAGCAAGTCTCATTCAAGTAGGTTGCTCAGATTCTTCTCCAATCACATTTCAAACACATCCAAGGCTGGAGATATCAATGCCTGTCTGAGCAATCTGTTCCAGTAGCAGCTGAAATAAGCAAATTCTCCAGGCATCTCACTGAAGTTTTCCAGCATCCAACTTATAACCATTCCCTCTGGTCCTAAGCAGAAGTGATTTAAAACATGACTTTTAGAATTAGCCTTCAGAGTTTGGGCCTGGATTGCAGTTTTATTCTAATAGTTCTCATGCAGCTTCAGCAGTGGTGGTGCTGTGGTCATTGAGCTGAGGGGACACTTGGTGTAGGGCAATTCTTTAATCAGGGCATGGGCTGCTGTGCCTCCACCCCCTGACCTGGGCTGTGGCCATTCAGCACTGTGTGCACAGGACGTCTTTATTGCTTTCCCTTGCTGGCAGAGATGTGCAAAGTTAAGCATGTCTGTTCTGCCTCCTTGCTTGGCTACAAGGCCCACATTTCCATATGTTAAGAACAGCAGCAGGGACAGTCATGTCCCTATGGACACAAACCCAAACAAAGAGTGAGTGTTACCACTGCCTTTTTCCCTGTTTCCCTACCAATCTCTGTTTCCATCCCCAAAAGTCCATGACATAAAACTGGTTTTCTTCTGATCTAAAGCCTGTTTCAGTCATACTTGGCCATGACTGTTGAGTCTCTGCAGTTTTCTGAAGGCAGGTCTTTGTATCACTGATCCAGAATGGGGTTTAACATACAGCTACATTTGCCTTGTTTTCATGCTAATAGAGGAGTTCCTCTTTCCAGGATATTTGGTCTCAAGCCAAAAGAAGTTTAAGTAGGAATTGTTTCAACAACTTTTTTGTACATATATTTCCATTTTTACTTCAGGATGTATTTCTACACTGAAAAATGATTGAAACAGTAAATCCTCAAGCAAAATGTCTGGTCTATGTTGAATATTTACAGCTGCAGCTGTTTACTTCAGTAATTTAGACCTTGATTTGGCAGCATATTTAAGCATATGGTTAACTTAAACCAGTGGAGGAATTCCTTAACTTGAGGGAGACTGAATAAAGGGGGGAGTAAGTGGCAGAATGATTCTGGGTCATCTCTTGGGGCAGCACAGCTTTTATTGTGCTCCTTGCAAACCATGTCCTTAATATTTCTGTTGTTAACTGGAAGCCGTAAAATATGCATAGGGTATTTTAGTGCTTGTTACTGTCAATATAACAACTTCTTTTATCATTTTCCTGACTTTTAAGCATTTAATATAGTTACTTGATTCTTATGTTATTGTACATTTATGTTTTGTTATGCAGCTAACCTTTATCAATTATGAAATGTTGAATCTTTTCAGAAGGAAACTGGTGAGCTCTGTGGTGCTGTTAATCACAATCTAGTCCTTGGATGAGGAACATACTGCTTATTATTCCAGATTAAACCTTGGCATTAATTGGTACCTAGTTGTTCCTTGCTTTGTCTCTGACTTTAAAAAGAAACCTTGTTTCTTTGTTGAAGTGATGGACAAAACATCTGGAAAACATAAATGTGTCATCAGCAAAATTCCCAAGGGTGAGCATTCTTCATCATTAGGAGTCCAACCAAAAAACAGGAAATGTACCTCTAGGTCTGAACAGCAAATATTTTAAAATAGTATGGGACAGTGTGGGTTCCCTCTCCTTAGTTTAGATATGATGTAATCTGATGAGATCCTGTAAGATGCATTTCTTATTTTTAATAATCAATGGAAAACCATTTTCTAAACCTTACTCATCTTTCTTAAACGGTGTTCTGTGTGCACTGTTTCCACAATACTGTTGAAAAACCTTGCCCTACTTTCATTCAGTGCTAGAAATACTGTTCAGCTCGTGCACCATGGAGGGTGCAGAAGTCTTGTGAGCTGCTATTTAACCACCAGCCATCAGTGTACATGGAGAGTTCCAGGCCACAGGTATTGAATGCCTTACAGGAAGGGACCAATTTCAACATTGCAGGCATGTAGCTGGGATTAGTTTAATGCCACCGTAGCCTTTGCAAACCTTCATCTCTAACAACCTAAGTGATGCAGAGTTAAGTTTTCTTCAAACCTGGAAGAAAAAAGGAACATCACAATTGATCTTTACATCTAGTAACTTAAATGCATAGGATAAAATAAGCCAGTGTTTTAATCTCCTTGTGCCCAGGCAGCTTTAGAAGGGGATGTCCCTCATTTGGTGAGGTAAGAGCATTTATATGGTAGCATTGTTTTATTTTTCAGATGGTTGGAAAGCTTTATCTACATGTCAGGCTGCCTACACTATCTCCATTATGAGCAGGGTTCTCAGCATTCTTCAGACCACATTTCTAATTCTCTTTTTCCATTCATTTTTAAGTGTACAATGGTCTTTGTTCTGTCCTCTCCATTCCCTCTTTTCTGTCATCTGGAATTGCTATCTCATTTGCTCCCCTTCTGTCTACTCGTGTCCAGCTGAACAGCTGGAAAGAGCATTAACACACAGTTGTGTTTCTGCAGGAAAGCAGGATCCCAGTGGATAATTATCCTAGCGAGTGCTAGGCTGCATATACCAACAATGTAAAGCATCGTGATAGGTCAAGTATCATGTAACCCTTTGTGGTTGTTTTCTGTACTGGGATGTGTTGCCTACCATTAAGCAGCTAGAGCCTAAAAAGGTTCACAGTGTCATGAGGGAAACAAAAGGCATTTCACAGCCAGCATTGTCATGTCTGAACCCCAGCAGGTATCCCACGACATGCTTCCATGAGAGGCCATCTGACATCAGCATAAGCAGTGCAGGGCTTTCCTGCAGTGGTTACAAGGAGATTCCAGTAGGATGAGTTCTCTCTGATGTGTTATTCAGGAATAGTGAAGGAGAGAATCTGTTAGCAGAAGCAGGCATTGGTAATTGCTGAAATAGCTGGAGACAACTTTTCAGAAATCAATTAAGTGACTTATGCTGTGGAAAGAAATTTCTGATCAACTTTTCAAGAATTAGAGAACATAAATCAGAGTGTACAGAATTAAATTACAGTTTCTAGTTTTCGTCAAGCCAAGCCTTTTGATGGGATACAGGAATGTAAAAATAGAAGAGTTGGATGTTGTTCAAATAGGCAAATCCTGGAAGCTCAGCCTCTCCAAACAATAGCTTCATGTGTAGGTGTCATGGAGCTTTGCAAATAGAGACACCAAAATTAAATCATTCTCATCAAGTTGCATATCTGGACTAAAACTAGACTGTATACTACACTGACTGAAAGCAACATTGGCGAGTCAAAATTACAAAATACTGAGATTTAACTTTTTTGATGACACTTCTAATCTCTTAAAGAAAAAGACAGTAATTGTGTCAAAAAACCATGATTTTAACTCATTCCTCCCAGCCTTGCCCATAGACACACCAGTATTTTGGGCAGAAGATAGTGTTTGAAAACAAATGGAGGAATGCAAATTGATTTGCCTCATCTTCTGTCAGGTGAAAAACCTGCTTTGTGCATTCTGAGTAGGATTTCCAGTGGCACTTGGCACTTTTCTTCCCACACTTGATTGAAATTGTTGGCTTTTAATAAAAGCAAGGTTAATTTGGCTTTCCAGCATGTGATGGCTTTCCAGCATCCATATGGGATTCTGATTTCACATGAAGTACTTTAAGAAAACAATGAAGTCATCAAACTGATTTAAAACTGCTGTGACATCAGAATCTTGTCCTTATTATCTAATCTTTTAGACTAGATCATTTTCAGTCTGGTTCATAGTAGCAGGTCAGACTTCTGGCTGTGCTTAAGAGGCATCAGAGATTAAGTGACCAACAACTGGGAAAAGGAAAATTCAGCTGAGAACAATTTTTGTTCAAGTCAGTCAGTGATGTTATGCCACAAAACCCAGGACCTGAACCTGCAAGTCATAGATGAGTTTGCTCACCTGTAGCCCTAATGTTGAACAAGGAACTCTTTTAGTTTGAGCAAAGCTTGGTTGGGGCAGGATGGGTAGTGTTTTGTAGCTGCTGTTGCTGTTATTATTGTAGTTTTGCAAAGAAGGATGTAAATTATGACCTTGGGGATCACTCAGAGTTTGTTGCAGATAAATTAGTGCTGCTGTGGGACAATACCAAAACTGAGGAAGAATTTATATCCCTGGTAGCATGTAATATGTTGTATTGGACCTTTAAAACTCTGCAGAAGAAATGTTCACATAACACTAACCTGCTGAGCAGCTCTCTGAAGAATAAAAAAAATCATGGGTGAGAGATTGTTTAGTCTGCTTGGTGATAGGAAGGATGAAAATTTGCTAATTCTGACTGTCTCTTTAACTAATACAGAAGATCCAGCCCAAGCCATTCTGCGGTTCTCTGACTTAAGTCTAATCAAGAAGGCAAAGAAAAGTTAATGTGGATATTGAAGAAAATGAGAAAGACAGAGAAAAACTATTTTGCAGTAAATACTGTCATTTATGTTCTCTGCAACATTTGTGTAGCTCTAAAATAATTTGTGCAGGATCTCACTAGGTAGCATTTATTACCTCAGAGCTCTTGTTTAGCTTGGAATTTGCTATATTAATAAAAGTGTAACCCAGGAGGTTTTTGTAACATCTGTGTGTTAAAGCAAAGTCTTCATATTTTCTTTTACTTATTTAGTATATCTACTGATAGTTTAAGATTGCAACACTATTTTTTTCTTCTTGAAAAAACAATTGCATCTTAAAATTGTTTTTGCACCAACACCCACCTTCCTCCTGATAAAAGTGCTTGTGCAAGTAAAAAAACACCCCACTGTTGTTTCTCTGACATGCTTATCATGGCCACAAATAATGTGTTTAAATAGGGAATTGTTTAAGAAACATGATTCTGAGTGTGTCCAATCTTGCCTGGATGTTGGGAAGCATATGGTCTACTTTATCCATGCCAAGAAACTTCCTTGCTACTTTCTGTCACCGCTGTATTTTTCAAACGCAGTTTTCAGCATGAATGGCACACACGTGTTGATTGTGAAGGTAGCATTCTTTCAGTACAGCCTTAAGCTAATTACTCCTAGTGGCAGTGAGGCTTTGTAGCTCATTTGTGAACAGCTATTTATGCTACTACACCAGTACAAAGCAATGTTTCACATTACCAGTTTACCAGACTATTACACCATTGTGTTTTAATCCACTGTAGGTGGATGGAGAATATGAGCCATCTGTTTTATTTAATGATATAATCAGTAAACAATATATGCACTTTACACATTAGGTCATTAAAGATGCCCATATTGTTGGACCCTGTATTTACATTGTAAATTGGTGTATTCACACATCGGCTTGTTCTGGTGTCAAAGGCTTGCTGTGTTCATAAGCTGGTACAAAGCAAGCTCAGTAACTGCTCAAACCCAGTGCAGGTGGTCGAGCTAGTTGCCACACAGATCAAAAGTCAAACAACTGTGAATCTTCCTTTGAAAAGGCATTTAGAGAGACAAGGCTGGTCTTATCTTCACAAACAAGAAAGAGTTATAGATATACATCATGAAGTTATGAGAACAAAAGGGGGTTTTATAATCACTCTGCGTCAGAAAATCCAGTACTGCAGACTTTTGTGAAGACATCTTTGAAATATAAAGAACATCTTATTTTCCAGGACAAAATTTAAAGGACTGAGTCTGAATTATTAAATATGAGATGGTTCAGTCATTTCAAAACTTAGGAGACAAGAAGTTGCTTTCTCTTACAGTTGATTTAATTTAATTTTATTTTCAGCAATGCTTAAGCAGAATGAAACAGACAGTAATCACAAAGCCCAATCTTATTTGTGGGATAGAGGTGAATGGGTGTATTTGTGCTAGAAACAAAGGAAATTCATCGATATTTCAGTTTCCCCAAAGTATCCCTCATGAACACCAAAAAATAACCACCAAAATGCATTAAAAATTAATTTATGAGTAAAATCTTGTTTGCTGGCACATTTGTAAGGAGGTGAAAGATCACACAGTCCCATACTAAAACAGTAATGCTCATTTTAGTGCTTTACTTAACAACTTGTGCTTAAGACGCCCAGAATTTGAAATCATTATTGGAGGATTCAGTCTCGCTTCTCATTGTGTTTTATGAGGAAATAGAATTGGATTTATCACGTGAAGGCCTGGCTGGCATTGATGGTAGACAGGGAGGGGAAAGGACTTGTGGAATTTGTATGGCTGAGAGTGGGTTGGTGGGCCCACATGGCCGGAGGAATCTTGGGCTTCACACCACAGCTTGGTTTCTGTTCATTTTGATTTCTGCGCTACATAATGCAGATGTAATCAGAGGCACTAGGGGTATACCCACTAACAAAGTCTGTGTGCTGAAATGTGTTCACTTTCCATTTACTCTTAAAGACATGAGAAAATAGCTTTTGAAGTCTTTAAATATATTTCAAAGGCAAGCTAATTATATTATTGGGGGTTTTCTTAATCTTGAGGTATGAATAAAGAAGACTTTTTTACTAGGATGTTTTTATATTGGCATGAATTTTAGAGATAAAGTATTTTCAAGTGCATGAGCAAAGAGATGAAAACATCTCATTTTATGAGCTATTATGTATATTTCAAAATATACAATATTTTCAGAGTTAAAATATTTAAAAGAATACAAAAGGCTCAGCCATAAGTCTTCCTTCTATAGTCTTTTCATAGGTATTTCATGTAAGTTGAATATTATGTATTGGCATGTTTCCATAGGCTTCATGATGTATTGCCTTTTGATTTTGAGATATTGTGTAACTAACTTATTTCTAATCTTATAAAGGGCTTGAGGTTTTTTGGGTTTTTGCCATCCCAATCCAGTAAAAACAATCAGAAACTTGGCTACTGATGTTTGATTCTTAGCTTTGTCCTGGGTATATCTTGGGTAACTGTGGATACATCTGTTTCTGTGCATCTCTAAAATGAGGATAATGTTTCATATCACAGCAAAGCATTCCAAGAGCAAATGCTCTTAATTAATCTGTGCATGGTCCTCACGTGACCTGATGAGAGTTTGTGAATGATAGACTGACTGGTAGAGTGCCCATCCTGATTTGGAGTCATGGCTTAAATCCATGGAGTCATGGATTTAAAAGGGGTGAAAGAGAAGCATGGGAAGAATTTAGACTTGAGGGGTGTGTAGTATCTGATTTCCCATGATAATCCATTAGCAAGTACATTCCTCATCTCCTCAGCTATTGAACATAGCTAGAAGAAAGAGGAGGTATCAATTCTTTGTTGTCCTCTTCAGATATAAATTTGAGGGCTACAGGTGACAAGCTCATCTTATATCAGGTGACATTTTTGGTTTGTTGCAGACAGAAAAGAGTGTTTGAGTTGGTTCAGCAAATAGAATTAACACATCCCTGGAGACATAATGATGAACTATGTGTAGAGAGAGAGAGAGAAGAGCAGTAATATTAAATTTGATGTTCTAGCCCAGGCAACTTCCATCTCAATCTCTCTTTTCTGTTTTTGTCAGAAATGATGTTCCTATAGTTTGCTGTGGACTGTGATGTATTATTTTTGGCTGCTGTTGACCTGCAATCAATCAGGACTTTACAAACATCTGTTAAGTACTTTAGGGTTCCTCAAAGCAGAAGCAGATCCTAACAAATGCAATGTTTTATGACTTACTATCACAGCATTGCTATTTATTTGTCAAAGGAGGTGTGGAGGAGAGACGTGCAGGGATGAAGGCAGACAGTCACTTCTTCTGGCCAAAATTACCTTTGTCACTGTCACCTCTCATCTGTGGAGGAAAAAAAGAAACATAGTTTGTTACAGAACATGGATGGGTAAAGCCATGGAGATACTCTGAGAATACATAAAAATCCTATCTGGTGTAGGAACTCAATGACCAAAAACATACTAGTGAGCCTTTGAAATGTCAGTATTTTGCTGCACAACTCCTGATTAAAAAGAAAATAAGAACATGGATTTCAATTACATTTTGTTAAAGTATCTACTGAAATGATGGTGATCTTAGCTGTAAAGTTGGAAGAAAGGTTGTTAGACAGTTTGTGTAGTAGGCACATGTTGAAAGGTGGAGTAGAATGAGGTCTGAATGTGGTATCTGGTAATGATGCTGTAGAGCATAATTTTCATGAAGAGTGTTCTTTACAGAACATCTCTTGTGCTGGTGCACTTGGTTGGTCATATTTTCATGGCCATCTTTGAATAGCTGAATAATTAGTAAAGCTCTACCAGCAAGGAGTGGGAGGATCAATCTCTCACATGGCATTTCCATCAGATGCTTCCTATTTGAGGAATCTAAGTGATAAATGAGATGACCATTTATAAATCTTCATTAAATGATTGCTCACAAAGAGGGTTTTTTTCCTTAGTAAATTCCCAGAGTCCTCTTTCTAGTAAGATGGAGTATTTGAAATCATATTATATTCAAATTTGATGTTATGCATGTAACACGTCTAGTATTGTTTTGGAAGAAACTACACAAACATTATTAGAAGTGCTCCAGATCCTTAACAGTCAGCTGAGGAAATAGGGATCTCATCTCAGAGATGCTCATTGTAAAAGGACAGGTGGAGCAGGGAGTGTTGAATGGACCCAGGCACTTTCTCCAGGCATCGATTTTTGTGTGCTTACAATTCTGTTCTTTAAAATCAGTTGAAAACTCTGTGCCCAAGTGCCTGTTCTCTAAATCTGGGAGGAGGAGCAGGTGCTCAAGGTACCAGAGAAAAGCTGTTTTATAAATGCAGAGACTAGCTGACAGTATAGTTTCTATTTTGTCCTCTTGCTCCACTGACCCAATTAAATACAGGTTTAATAGGAAAATATTATTATGACTGAGCTGGGTAATAGAAATTTCTTGGGAGGGCTCTTAAATTTGGCCCTAAACTATTGAGTTCTGAGACTGACATCAGTTTGAGACCCACTGTACCCTGCTTTCTTTGATCCAAACCCTGAGAATATGTATCATCATTTAAAGGAATGAGCTGCTTTGTGAGGAGGAAGCCAAGAAGTGGCCCCAGAGAATGCCTTCCCACATGGAAAGCCACCACGCCCTGATTTGATGGCTTCCATGCTAATGCATCTTTCAAGGGGGCCTCTTTGTCCCACATTGTTACTTATTTGGCTCTTCTTTCCTTTCAGTCTTAATTGTCATTAGCATGGGGTTTGGGGTTTTTTTCTCATAAAGTCATCTGGGGAATACTAGTTTATTGCATATTGTTGTGTTTGTCTAAAGACAATTGCACAAGCTTGAAACTTAATCCTTATAATCTTTCCTACTGAGGAGAGCTTGAGATAAATACTGTTGTATGCTTGGTGGGAGTGGGTCTCAACTTTTGATCATCCATGTCTAAATGTTGAGTAATACTTAAGGGAAAATGTTCTCAAAACATTCCTTAGATGATTATTAGATTATATTTTATGTTTGATAAAAACTGGAAAATTGTATAAATATTTGCTTAACATCCCACCCCTTAAGCAATCTATTTCTTTTCTGGCCTTCAACCCTCTTGCTCAGTGAAATGAGATCAGTCACTTTCTGTTTATAATCAGTTTCACTTTGCAGTTTTCATGTGTGTGTAGTGCAATTCCTCACTGCAGAAGCATGTTTAAATAATAAGTGGAGAATAAAGAAGAAGGAAGGGAAAAACTATTTTAAAAATATTTTCTAGTGTCTTCCCATATTTTAAAAGTAAACAAGTGCTATAATTATGCTGCATGCATCTGGCGTGCTAATAACTAGTGTTACGAGAAATTTTAACAATCATTTAGTCCTGCTTTTCTATAAATTGTTTGTCTAATAGTAAGTTTATACGTATTATGTTCCAGTGGCTACTGTTAAAATCAGCCTTTGGCGAAAGCAAACACGTGATATCTTGTTCTTACAAGAGGAAATGGCTTTTGCATCTTCAGTACTACGTGGTGGTTCAAGTTTTCTGGAAAGAGCCAACTTTTTCACGTAAACAATAGTCAATACTCACATAGGTCAACTGTTTGGCTGTTTTCTCTCATCTGAATTTTTCATTTTGGATCAATACAAAGAATCGGTCTCAATGTCACGGACATCAAAATGTTTTCTAGGTCATGTTTAGAGCTTGACTAGATGGGAGGAGGGATTTGGGGTAACATTGTGTTAGAGGAAAAAAACATCAGGATCAGTAAATTAATTTAAAAGGTTTCAGACACATCTCTGCACCTACCAGGATTGAAGTATTTCTGTTTTAAGTGCAAAATGGCTGATTTAGCTGCAAGAAGGCCTGGAGTTTCTCTTGAGTCTTCTTTCTCTTCCACCATGTTTTTGCAATTAAATACTGGATGAAAATTATTTTTCCTTTCCTTTTGTTTTTTGTTTTGTTTTAAATGTGTTACTTTTTCCTTAATGTGTAGCAGCTGATTTTTCCTCTGGTGGCTCACTGGGGCACAGAGACAAACCTCCTTTCAAGGAACAGAGTTCCAGCATTGTTGTTGATTATTTTATTGGGAAACGATTTCTGTGGTAAGGCAGGCTCTCCAGCTCCTTGATGGAGGGAAAAACCCATGAGATGCAAGTGTTTTAGTCAAATGTAGATCCCTTTTCTCTGTAATGTGGATGGACTCACAAAGAAAATAGACATGGAGGCAATGTGTGTCCTCAGCATGCTCACAAAGACCTGAATTTCAAGAGCAGACAACCTATGGCAGACACTCCTTTGGGAACCCAGAGTTCTTCAGAGTGTGGCCCATTCGTGGTATTTTCCACGAAGTTGCAGTCGAGATCTGCTGCTCCTGGTAGGAGAAAGAGCAAGTTTGCTTTCCAAGATCTCTTTGTCCTTCTTTTTTCTGGCTTTCTCTATCTTATTTACACAAAGTTTGAGTTGTGTTTCTTGCAGGAGTCTTGGGCTCCTTCTCCATCCCCTTCTGTGGTTTCCACAGCCTGTCATTTGGAGATGGTTTTGACGTCTTTTGACAAACATATTCACGTAGAATCACAATGCGGTCACTACAAAAAAAGGCTGCGTTTCTTTTTTCCCTTCCTCTTTATGAACGGGAGACATAATGTGTAAAAGCTTGGTGTAAGCTCACAATAGCACTTTGTCCTCTTTCACATCATTTGCCAAATAACTACTGTTGTGGCAACAGCTGTGACCAAGCATGGTGTCAGCTCTTTTTGCCATAACATGATTGGATGTCAATAATTTTAATATAATGTGAAACACACTCCCAGGCTGTGCAATGAGGCATCTGATTATTAAATTCCTTGAAATGTCATCTGGGTTTTGGGGTTTTTTACGGTTTTTGTTTTTGGGCGGTTTTTTTGCATCAATTCAGGTCTCAGAACTGGACAGTGTTGTGATTAAAGGAAAAAGGACTGAAAACTCTCTCATTATAGTAAACATTTCCAAGAAAACTCTAACCCTGAAGCAGACAGCTCTGCTCTGCTTACAGAGACAGCAACAGCAAAGGCTCTGTGAAGGCTCTAAGGGGTGGAGGTTATAATTGTGTCTCCCAGTTGTTTGCTGCTCTTTACTGCAGCACTTTCTCCAGTGACAGTAAATGCTATTTATTTTTAGTGTTCTTTTTCTGAACTACTTATAAAAAGTGAAAGGTAGGAACCTGGTGAAGCATTTGTTTTTAATATATTGCTTGCACTGTGCTCCAAAGAACGATATTCAGTGTTCTCATTAATGATTGAAACATTAGCATTTAATTGTGTAAAGCAATTAAAAAGCTCAATATTACTAGTTCTTGGGCTGAGTCCATTAATACAGCAAGCAAGTAAGAAATATATTGAAGAAGTTGAACAAGGTCATAAATGTTCTGTATGCAAAGAGCACCTAATGCTTTTTTTTGAGCCTCTAAGAAGTATTTAAAAAAAAAAAACCCAAACAAAACCTTGTGAGATGAATAGATAAAAGGCTTTCTTGGTTTAGTTATGTCAGTTTGGCTTTTTCCTGTAATTGCTTGGGTTGTTTTGCTCCTAAAGAGGAACGGATGCCAAGCTGAAGAGGTAATTTCTGAGCAGCATTTCAAGACATTGTGAAAGTTCTCAATTTCTCTGTAATAAGAAAAATAACATTTCTCTAATGATGTCTGTTTATTGCATATTGTTCTTCTGCGTGCAGTTCAGTGCAGCTGGCAGCAAGTACTTGAGAGGAGCCCAAGGCTGAGGAAACAGTGCAGGGGAACCTGAGCAGCCCCAAGTTCCTGGGGCTGCGTGCGCTGGCTCCTCGGGGCGCTGTCAGCCGCCCTCACCTTACGTCACCGTGGATGAAATCGAAAGAGATCATTTGCGTTCGACCCCAGGTGTCTTTACATTTCAATCCAAACAGGAAAAAGCTCCTGGCAGCACGAAGCTGGGTTGGAGGTGTTGATTCTCTAAACATGTCCGGATGTCACTCTCCTTGCGTCAGATGGGCTGGCCATGGGGCTCGCTTTGCTTTGGTAATCTTGGGAGTTACTTGCACAATGAAAGGTTCAGGTTTTCCTGACCTGTAAAGAGTTATGGCACAGCTCAGTACTTGTAAAGTATCATTGCATGCTCAGAAGAAAAGAAATCTTTTACTGTGGAGGGGCTCAAACCAAAACCCTGAGTGTGGATGTTTCAACACCTTGGAATCTGTATCTGCATCTGAGCTCTGCAGGTTATGTGTGCCAGTAGTGCATTAAACCAGTGCATGACATGGAAATTGCCCTAAAACTTAGGAGTATTCCAGGTGCAGTTACAACTGCTTTCTACCAGCTCTGCTAGACAACTTCCAAGGGAAAATTTTATTTAATTTAATATCAAGCCAAATCAACTGTACATCTTCAAGTCTCTACTTAACTGTTTGAACATGGGCAGAACAGAAGCAGCACAAGCAGAAACAATGTGATGTTTCCCAAATAGACTTCTCTGACTCTTACTTAGCTTGGGAAAAATACCAACCTGAAGAAGGAGAAGCAAGTTCTGTCTCTAAAAACACACTGGTTTTGCCTTCTCTAGTGATGCTGCAGTCATGGCATTTTAAAAGGGTACAGTTGTTTTCAGTCCAAGAGCAAGTTGACTCTTCATGCGTAGTTGACACTTCCATTTAGGCTGACAAGGGTAAATTTTAGGACAAACCACAGGAAATGGCTTGGAGAGGTGAAGGATATTAAGAAAATATTATACTGCTGCCTTAGAAGTAAAATGAAACACTTTAAGCTCTATTTTCCCATACAATGTTTAAAGCCATTGTTTTGATAATTTTTTTGAAAAAAAAAAATTTGCAACTATTGAAAACAAATGTGCTTCAAAATATACAGTTGTTTTTATAATTTCAGACCAAGACAAGTCACAAGAAAACCCTCTTTTCGTGGAGAGTAGCCTGAGGTTTTCTGAAAAGACATTTCTTTTCTCCTTCTTCCTTCCATCACCCCCTGGTTTTGTACTAATTATGCCCCCTTTAAAGTGTTGTTTTCTGTGTGAGCTTTAAGAGTGACAATTGTTTGACTTTTTGCTTGCAGAAGAATCTGCTTTAGCAGATGCAGCAATAGGAACAGAAATAGCACTTTCAAAGCAGAGGGACTGTATTCACTTTGGTATGTAGAGAATGGCAACAAGCAGTCATTAGGATTGAGAATTCAGTTCTTTCTCTGTCTCTCTGCCCCTCTTGCAAGATGAGCAAGGGCTGACCTGAACTTTTGTTTGTTTGTTCTGCTGTGGGGTTAAAGATTCATGCTCTCCACCCCTCCACCAGCCCCCCCATGTTTATTCTGCTTTTGTAAGGGAAGGAGGAATTCAACTTCTGTGAAGGCAAAAGAAAGGTCCTTTCCTTCCATAAGAAACAGATTAATAAGACTTAAGATTGTTTTTTTCCCAGCTTTTTACCTGTAAAGAAAAAAAGTATTTTTAGGGTAAGGGATGAATGTAGAAAGCAATGGTTGAACAAATAACTGCTTTAAGGCCAGTGCTAGAAACACTTGCCAGTATAGTAATGTCAGTTGGAGGTGTGATTTTTGGCTGTATGTGTGTATTGGCAAAAGCCCTAGTGTAGACATGGTTGTACCAGGAAAAAAAAAAAGGCTTTGGCCAGTATATTCTATTTTGCTTGGGGAGGGTATAACCTCTAACAATAAAAGCTTTTTTTTCCAGCTGGTGAGTTGCAACTCCAGTAGAAACTCATGCCAGAATAGTTATACTGTTGTAGTGGCAAATCTTTTTCATAGACTGGCCTTCTGAGTCTGCTATCCTAACATTAGCAACTGTGCTCCTGTTATTGCTAATTTTAACAGCAGCAACATCTGAAGGTGATTTGAGTGCCTTAGACTTTGTGGCATTGTAATGATCTTGAATTTACAGATCTGCATTTCATTTAATCTCCATGCCTAGGAGAATTGCAAACAGAGTTGCACTGGACTCCAGCTTTTGCATAGAAGACTTTTCTTTACACTTCTCAAGCATTACTCAAATAAAAAGGTCCATATGCTTTGCAGAGGTCTGAAAGCAACTGTTTATAGAGAAGCATTCTTCTAGGTATAACACAGTGTTTAGAACTAGGTTTTGCAGATTTCTGTAGCAGTCTTTTTCTTGAATATATTGGGATTATGGAGGAAATGCAGTCATGACCTTGTGGGATTACATAGTTTTATGTGTGATGCCACAGGTCTTACATGTGAACTTTCCTTCTACTCACACATTAGAGTGAGACAGAAGTCATTTTTCCTAATTCTAGAGCACACTGCTTCAGCCATCTTCAATACATGCAATCAGAAGGGTTAAATACTCCAGGGAGACACTCTAAATATTTAAATATTCCAGGCCCCAGTTTCATGTCACAAGAACATTTCAGCTATTTTGTGATCTCTCCAGAGTGCTCTCACACTAGGAGAGAAAAACAATGTTGTCCTCAATATTGTTGGGGAGGTGACCCCTGGAGCTGTGCAGTCTGCCCCAGTGATCTGTATCTGCTTATCTCCCACTGGTATCTCATGCCAAATGACTTTTATAAGTGAAAGCCAACACTGGAACCTTGATTGCTCAGGGGTTTTTTTAGCCTAATACTGCATCATTATGATATGGTACAAGCCAATGTTCTGGTTGTTTGGGTTTGGGCTTTTTTATTTTTACTTTAAACTATATCTGACTTCTATGGGTGTAAAATTTGGCCAGTGTTAGATGATTTTGGAAATCTTGGTTTTGTTGGTTTTTTATGTCCAGCGTAGGACTCAGTAATATGTGCTGGCATAACATCTCACTGGAGCAGAACAATGATTTATTGTGCTAATTACTGACATCACAAAACCACAGACAGCAATCTTGATCTTGGGGGCAAAAAAAATAAACCCTAAACACTAATTAAGGACCTATTCAAAAAGGCAGTTTCTGAGAAGCTGGTAGGGTAAGAAAACTGAGCATGTCAAATTTGGGAGTGTTTACCTTTCTAAGGTAATGCTCTTCCTAGTTATTTTTTCAAAAAGAAGAAAAAAAAAGAAATGCTGGGGAAGGTTTGTGTTTGATAATAGGCACAGACATCTGCAGCTGTACTTTCAGTATTCCTGGTCTCTCAGCCTCACAGCTTATCTTTTTCTAGACTTTAGAAGCATGAAATAAGTTAAAATCAATAGGGTTTTAGAATATTTGGACTTTGTGACATTTTTTTCTTTGTTGCTCTGTGACTTGGACAACAAACATTGTGAACTGAGTAGCCTCAGTTTGTTAATCTCTCCCTTGGGTGCATCCTTTCTTAGTTCAGCAAAAACACAAACAAAAAAATCTGCTGCATGTGGTCAGTGCTCAGTTTGCTTGGGCTCATGTGTCATGTTGAAACCAGAATATTTTCTCTCCAAGACAAGCACAGTCCCTTATTCTTGGTAGGAATTCTCAGTTTTCATTCTGGATTTTAGCTGTTAACCCTTTGTCATTCCAGCTTTTAAAAATCAACTAAAAAAAAATCATAGTATATAAGAGAAATATGTGTATTTAACATTTTGCTTGTTCAAATAGCTGAACTGCATTTCTTCAAATACAAAACCTCCACAAACAAACCCCTCAAGCAGGCAGATCACCTAGCCAAAACCAAAATGGAGAAATTTCCTTCTCAAAAGTGCAACTTTCAAGAAACTTTGGGAATTAACTATAAACAAGAGGTTAAAATGGGAACACACTTTTATCTGATTCTTCAGTTTCTTCATCCCAGTGCCTTAGGTACTTTGGCTGAAAGCAAAAACGTAGAAGACTGACCAAATTTTGGCATTTGCAGCTTCATTCATAGTTCAAGTGGGTTGCTTGCAACTCTGTGCCTGCAAATGCCAGGGTAAGATCCAGTTTAGAGAGGGTTCCTCCAGTCCTCTTGCTGCAACACAAACTCTCTCAGGACAGCTGTACCCCTAGAAATGTAAAGAGGAATTAAACAAAAATAAACCTTATTACAAATATGTATTCTTAGGACTCCTACCTGATGAAATTGTCGTTTTACAAATTTTACCCTGTGGTGTGTCTATTGCCAAGTGAGCAACAAGAAAGAGCTGGGCAAAACTATGGTTTCTGGAGGAATGTTTAATTGAAAGCTTTTCCCTTAAAATATCATCTTTCCAGAAATGCAGATAGATGTGCATGAGAATCCTACAGGGATATTGGTATTTGGCCTCTAGGATTTTAACAGTCCTGTTCCCAAGGTTAAGATACACAGAGAGCCAAATTTTATTTGAAACTATTATACAAGGCAGATATGGAAGCTCATGGAGTATTACATTGCAAATCACATGTTAAAGAGAGACACATGGCTCTTGAGCTATAAAATGAGAAAGGAATGATATTTAAAAGAGGCCTTTAACCACTTGTTTAACTCATTAATCTGCAGTTCAGAAAGCATTATTTGCAGAAAAAGATTTGCTATTATGGGATAGTTTCTGAAAAGAAAACTATTTCAGGCACTTTCACTGCAAACATAAATGTGTAACGATAGCAAAACAAATACTGATGGTGAATAACATTTCTATGAGTGAATGTGTTGAACAGCTGCCACTTTCCACCCTTGAGACTTCTGCGTATCTATGTTGGATGAAGTGATTCCTGTTACAGATTTGTAATACAATTTGTGTTGCACTGGGGTTAAAGGCAAGTTCTGAATTGTGATACTGCACCTTAATGTAGATTTCATTCAATCAAGGGAGAATTCTGCTATTAGCATGGCAGAACTGCTGCTTATCACCAACAAAAAAAGGTCTGAATATGGCCCATGACAAAACTCCTGACCCTGTGCAATGCCATCACCACAAGGTGCTGTTCTCTACCACCCAAACTCTCCCACCTGTGGGAACTTCCTTTCTGCCAAATGCTCACTGGGAAACACACAGTCCTGCCTCTCTGTCCCTGTGACAGTGTTGTCCTTACCTGCACCTTCTGAAACTTCATGAGGTGTTCTTAGATATTCACAGTCCTTCTGAGACTGTTGTTTCTTACCAGGTTTTTATAAAGAAGAAGGTGTTGCATCTTTGAAATTAGCACTCAGAAGTTTATAGGAAAATGATGTGACTCAGATGTCACCAACTGTGTCAGCTTGTGGTCTGGATATTTTGTATGAGTGGGTTAAGTTCTGACAGCTAAAGAAGCAAGCAAGCAGCTGAACCTGGTAGACAGTAATTTCCAAAATCATATTTGAGGGTTTGATATTTTGGAGCATACAGAAATTCATCTAGACCGTGAATTACAGCCTGGAACCAGTTAAATGAGGAGATGTCACAGCCCTCAATGTAACTATAACCATGGCTTGAACCCCTTTCTGAGGTATTTGGGTGAATCCCAGTGTGAGACACCCCTGGGTGTTACTGTCAGGGTGTGGGCAGGACTCAGTCTCGGAGCTCAGCAGGAATTCTGCCTGGATGGAGTCCCTCTGTTGATGGCAGTGCAGCTCCCTGGTGCCTGGGCTCTCGGTGTGTGTGTATGCACTCACGCTCTGGATAAATGATTATTACCTGGAAGACCCAAGAGCACCTTGTTGGCTGCCAAATGGGAGGGCTGCTGGTTGTTCCAGCTGCAATAATCTCTTTGTTCTGTGGGATGGTCCCACAGCAGACCACAAAGCTGCTGAGGGGTTGCGTGGGCTTCTTACCCTTTAAGGTACAGTGGCATCACAGCTGCCTCTTGGGTCTGAAGCTTGCCTCTTTGTTAAAAATAAAATCTGCCTAAGTGTCACCCTCTTTGAAAGAATTCTTCAGAGTTCAAAGTAAATTATCTCAGGGATGATGATAATCATTGGCCTTTAATTGAACTGTGGGGCTTCAAATGTAGAAACCAGTTCATGGTTAATCATTTAAGTTCATCAGAAATAAGATTCAAGTCGGGGCAATTAGACAATTGCTTCATTACTCGAACTGTCTAATGATGTTTCACTGATCTTTCACAAATGATAATACAGTAGATGAACTGTGCAGTTTAAATTATTCCAGTTTTAGATAGTTGAACAGTGACTTACCAAAACTGTTAATGGAAGTTATTCAAGATGTGCTGTCTAAATCCTTTCCAATTAGTGTTGAGGTCTTTTAGGGCCAGTCCTGGCTTTTTATTAATATGTTCAGTTTATTAATGTATTTTTTTATATATGCATAGAGTGACTGGTACATCTCAAGATGTTGCATAATTATTATCCTTTTAATTTGTTTTACTTGGGTTTTACTCCTTAGTCTTGCTTAAAATTCAGAAATATTTCATCGCTTAATAACTTAATAACTCATTAGAAAACTGTGACATGTACTGGAGGTTACCTCAAAGGCTATCCATATTTAACAGTAAACTTGAGATAATTCATTGACAGTATGACTGTCATTGACCACTTTAAATATTTCAGGTTGTGTTTTGACCTTTTGCCTTACATTTAAACCATATGAAGAAACTGAAACAGATTGTGTACAAAATTGGGATCTTTGCCAGATGGTTAGAGCATTAGGAAACAGCAAAAAATTACTGCCTTGCCTGATAATAGTACTACATATATATAGTATATTAAATATACACTTTTATAATTTTTTGTACTTGACTGTGTTTTAAATATGAGTCTTCCCCTTCTTTATTAAAAATCCCTAATAAAAAGATCTTTTGCTTCCAGTTTTGGAGCAATGTCTGTGACCATCAAATTATTGCCTAAATATGATATGAGATACAAATCAGGTTTTTGAAAACCAGGACTAATTAAAAATTATAATGATGATTTTCAGGTCTTTTATGCTTAGTTTGCCATGTATAAAAAAGGTCTTGTTTTGGATCCTGAAAGTGATTTTCTCTTGGGAAGCTCTTTGCTGGGATCTATTGTACAGAAGCAAGAGTTGAGGAGAAATTGCATCCTAGTCACAAAAAGCCTTTCAATCAGAAGATTTAGGATGGCCTGTTGAGTTTTGATGGGCTTTTCTTGAAGGATCTCACATGGCTGGGTGGGTCAACTTTCCTGTGAAAATGCAGCATGACTTTAGTCTCTGACTTTTCACACTTTTGTCAGATCATCTACTGCTGACTTGTAGAGGTTTCTCATGAGTGAACAAAACTTGGTGGATACACAAAGTTTCTCTAGCTTGGCTGTGTGATAGACTGTTTCCCATTCTCTCCTCCTTGAAATCCATGAAAAATTGTATTTCACTGAGCTCAGATGCAGTTCTGGAGACAGAATAAGCATGTTTTAATTAGTTTATGTCATAAAATGTAAGCTGTCATACTGCATTTACAAGGATTCCACAGATTCCCACTACCATCCTGTTTTGATTTAACTTGGTAATTATATTTATATAAAAAGACACAGTGATAAGCTACCCATACAAAAGGCTAGTGGTGAAGAGGGATGGAAGGAAGATGGGAAAGTATTTCATTCCCTGGCAAGGCTTCTGTATTGTTGACCTTTGTACAGACCATCAGCCTTGAATCTCTCTGTTACAAACCCTTCCCTCCCTTTGGCGTAACTTGATGTCTCAAAGGATCATTAGCTTGAATAGTGACTCCAGAACAGTTTCTGATGTGTTTCTCATGCAGCACAACTACCCTTCACACAAGGCTGGAGGTAACTTTGAAGGATGTGGCTTTGCTTTCAGCTGTATGATACCTGCAAAGAAAACTCGCCTGTTACTGCGACATTTTAATGCAGGGAAGGCAGCTTGATCCAAGTTCCTTAGCTGTTCCTATGGAACTGCTGACCTGGTGACCCACAACTGCATAATCCACAGTGTTTCTGAGCTGACAGTTTGATGATAGATGTTTATTTTCCATGAGATGTTTTGATACTGGGCAGTGATCTCTAGGTCTTAAATGTTGCAACTTTTCTAACTGCAACTTTTCTTTTGAGACGGCCCCCAAACGGATGCATGTTTAATTAGCCACCTATGTGTGCATGTATTCTTTGTCACAGCTTTCTTTTCTCTCTGAAGGCTTTTACCTTGCATGAAAATGCTTGGAATCTTCTTTCACCTTTGAAGTCAATTAACTAATTTGTTCCCAGGTGAGCTGTGCATCTCCCTGGTGCCTCCCATTCCAGGATCTGCAGTCCCTGCTTGCAGTGTTGAACACTGGCCAGAAAGGCCCTCACACCCTTTCCCATGCAATGCCAGAAGCCTTTGGGGAATGTTACTGCCCTGGAAAGGAAACTGAAGAACCACTTCAGGTCTTGTAACTGGTGATAGCTGAAAAGCTTTAGGCTACCCCTGAGTGTAGATTTCCACTGCCATTGTTTCTCCAGTGAAGCCTAGGGTGTGACAGGTACTCAGCATCATGTGCAGTGATATTGAGGTCTGCTCGTGTTTTGTAATGGCAAGCTCTTACAGCAGTGAAATTTGAGACATCTCAATGGGAAACATTGAGGCCCCTTAATTCTGCAGTACCTGGTTGTCAAAGGCCTTTGTGGACCCATTTAACATGTTTAGCATTAAGTGGTTTTTCTCTTACCACCTGCAGTTTGGTTCATATTCCTCTCACCTTTTCTTACTGCTACACTAGTGCCAAGCTGTTTCCAGAACTGATCTGCTCTCAGAGACATTTTCTGTTAGGTTTTATTCTAAGTAAGTACAGGAAAGGTCTTTATTTTTTTGCAAATTAAAAGCATATCCTGTATTTGTCCTTCAAAAGAAATTTGAAACAAATTATATTATATTTGAAACAAATAATAAGTAATAAATTAGAAATAAATAAGTAATGAATAAGTAATAAATTAGAAATAAATAAATAATGAATTAAAAGCTAAAAGTGCAGTGCTTCTAATGTCTGCAAGACTAATGACCTTGTTAAATGAAGAACTTCTACTACAACTAATAAAGCTTTGTTTAGGGAAAGATAAAGTGAAGCACTCAATTTTGTATGTACTGCATCCATAACATAGCCCAAAGTTGTCCTTAGAAACTAAAGCAAAACTGGCTCTCAACTTTCCCTGACTGCTGAAGCAGTCCAAGATTTCTGGCTGGGTGTGAAGCTTTTCATCTATTTATGCTATCACTTGGAATTGTTTTCTAACCATTTCCTAAGTAAGCACAGTTTAATCAGTTAGCAGACTGATTTAGAGGCTGAATTCCAGTGTTCTTGCTCTATGAATGGTTCCATTGGCTTAATTGACTCCTTGAGAAGTAAGGAAGTATTCAAAGTAATGGACCTTGGGTTTAGTTGGTTGTATGTAGCAGCCAGCTGAAATACAACTTCTTGTACATATGAAGACAATGGTGCTGTTCATAGTTGCATCCTCAAGAGATACAGTCACTAATATAATGACAATTAAAAAGTTTTATTGATGGGTATATTTCTTAGCCATTGCACATCATGAAGTACTCTTAAGAAACCAGAGGATTCTTTGTTCAACAGCTAGTCAGCTAACACTCTAAGAAATCTTTCATGCAATTTATGTAATTCATGGTTGGAAACAATTTGATTGCCCAAAATAAAATGACAAGTGCATGAAGCAAGGATGCAATTTAAAATGCCCTGCCAGTTTTATTAACAGACAAGCCTAGGTGCAATGAACTTCTTGACTCCTCAGGAGTGTGTGTTGATCCACATCAGGTTCTCTAAGAGTAATTCAAGCAGATTTTGATGCATCCCAGAAAGGAGGTAGAAACACATCTCACGTGCAAGGTAACTGCCCTGATATTCTATTTGTTTGATGAAGAAAGTATGCATTTCTGTTGTCGTGACAGAAAACAATGAAAACAAATTCTTAAAAGCTTTTGGAAGAAAGTTCTCAAAAGATGCCATGTTAATTACTTTAGGTATTTTTCAGTTTAATGGTAGCTAAATATGGTGCTTACACAGGGTTAAATTAATCAACAGCTTCCTAATTAAAACAAATACCTTCTCCCAGAGATTTAAAATGTGGAATTTTTTTTGTTATTATTAAACAGACAAAATGGTTTTGTCAGATAAGGCAAGAAATGGATTGTTGAACCCAGGAACCTCCTGCATACTATTCCTGAATACATTAGCATTAACTATTTTGCCTTCCAGACAATAAATTATGAAAAAGCTCTTTAAAGTGGGGAGGGTAGGGAAGGGATGGTGGAAGCCAGTGAGATGGTGGTTAACACATTGGCTTGTAGTGTTTGCAACCTCGCTTCAGACCTGCTGTGGTTTGTGATAGAGTTGTCTGTTCCCACCTGAGTTTCTGTTTAGGAAAGCCCAGCACAATGGCTTTGCTTTGGTCGTGGGCTTAGAAGCTCAGGCTGGATGTTACAGCAGAGCTGTGGGAGGAAGCTTTTCTTTGCTGGCCTGCACTTTCAAGAGGTTTAAAACTCTCTAGATTTTCAACTTACATTTTTGAAATTATGAAATGAACTTTGTTGGGTTGAGCTTGATATGGACTGTATGCCAGGGTCATGAAAACTCATCCTTGAGAAATACACAGCCCTTTTGACCCTTGCTGTCTCACAGCCATGCTTTTACATTTCCACTTGGAAGACTAACTTGCACCACTCTAGGAGATCTGATACCACTATTAATGATCTCTGTAGCTTTGGTAAACAGCAGATAAAATTGATCTGTCCCATTGCTACTGAGAACAGATCTAAATTAACAGTAGTATTAACGCGCTTTAAATGTGGTAGCATTTTCCTGCATAGGTTTGATATGGAAAATGGGTAGTTGGTACATTTTCATGTGCAAAACCTAGAGTCTGGTTTGAATGTTTATCTAAAATTTGTCTGTAAACTATGAAACTCCATTTCAACCACATAATTTCCTTTTAGTACTCTTACCCATCAGCTGCTAAATGTCAAACAAACATTAGGAGCTTCAGCAATGGGCCCATTTTATGAGTGTATAGTAAATGTTTTCATCCTAGTAAAGTTTATTTAGGTATCATAAGCTGATAACATTCTAATGCATGAAGAAAGCATGTTTTCTTTCTCCTGAATCAGACAGTGTTCCCCTGATAACTATCCTGAGGTAAAATATAATGAAGTTGGCTTTAGTTTTACAAGCACTAGCATCATGTCATATGCTGGCAAAGTTTCTAAAACAACTGGGTGTATACATTACTTTGATATTAAAAGAGAACAGGGAGATTATAAGAAGGTATTTAATGAAACGTGAGAAAAATAAAGCTTCTAGATGATAATACTGGGAGAAGTGTTCTCTGTTAAAAAGAAATAGGGAATTTGAGAAGGAAAATCCACAGAAGTCAGCAGGGCTCTGAAGCTTTTTCTCACAACTCTATTCAGATTTCATGAAAGTGAGTATTCGTTCTGCAAGGCTTTGAATCATTCTCTAACTTTCCATTGCAGAAATCCTTTCTGTCACCCTAGGTAAAAATCCAACCCATCCCCACCCCAGTTACTGAATCCTATAGGATTTTTTTCCATTAGAATAATTTAAAACACTCATCTTTTAATTTTCTGCCATAAATCCTAAAGAGCTGTGGGAGAAAAGTAAGCTTTAGAGAAGTTGGAAGAAAAAATTGGTTCTGGGTGAAAGCAGCTTGCCCAATGTCCCACGTACATCCTGAGTGAGGAATTTGAGATGAGTGGTTTGCCTCATCCCTGCCCTGTGAGCTGTGTCCAGGGGATGATGCTGTCACTGAGAGTGGAAGTGTCTTGCATTTCTGAGCAGCCTGGAATGGGGCCATGCCCCGACGTGTTCGCTCTGGTGTTTACACGGGCTCTGTTTGCGTAACTGAAGGAATGGAGTCTGTGTAAACAATTCCCATCGATTATGACAGCCCATGCCAGCTCAGCACTATTACATTCAGGAGTTAAATATTTCAGGCTGATATCTATTTGTTTTCCCACCATACTGGAGTGTTTATTAATAAGATTTAGTATGTAAACACTCTTCTCCAGTGCTCAGTGCTAAAGATGTTTCCCCTTTAGTGGGATTTTTGTTTTGTTCTAGTAGTATTAGCTTAAGAGCAATTGATGGCACAACCTGGTGCTAATTCAAGCATCACTGCTGCCTCAATAATTTAAAAATAAATTAATTAATTCAGTGTCTCAATGGAAGGTGTTGACACAAATAGTGTAGCAGGCCTGTAAAGGGATGGTCATTGTCAAAACCACGGTGGCTTTGACATGCAGATACAGATACAAAGAGAGGATCTGCAATCACTTCCGACTGGCTGGTTGTCAAGATGACATTTCCCCTGGCTTAGTCAACAGCCTGTTTCTTAAGCTGTGTCACACCCGCCCCAGTTTAGGTTGAACAATGCTATCACTCCATTCCAGCAGCTGTTTTGGTATTGTCATTTCGCTGAAGAACACTTTAGGTGATGTATCACATGCTTGCCCAAGGAGTTTTTCCTGCTAGTTTCTCTCACTTTCAGGGAGCCTTTGGTCAATCTGTTGCCATGTTCTGTTTGAGAAGGTGTTGAAACTCATTGTAGTTGGCATCAGGCCCAGTCAAGGTCAGTGCCAAGCTTGGTGCTGGTGCCAGTGGTCTGTTGTGCCTGGCATAGTCACACTGCTCCTCTGAGGGACATTAGCTGAGTCAACAATGGCATGTTTCCGTCACCATTGCTACATTAACACTGGAAGTTTTGCTGGAAAAGTAAAGTTGGCAGGGCTTGGTTTGGTTTTGTCTTTCTTGTTCGTAGCCAGCATAGCAATGCCAGAAAAAGACTCTGGTGGAAAGTGAGCATCAGCACTTAGCATTAGCCTGTGAATGCAGCAGTCCTTCAGCCTGACCAGCACCAGGTTGTGCCCAGAGTCCCAGGGAGACAAACCATAGTGCTGTTCTGTGGCTGTGAAAACTGCACATCCCAGCTGGGAACAACTTCCTGCTCTCACCTCTTCTGAGCAGAGTGAGCCTGAGGGGTCCAGTGTAAACTCTGCTGCCTTGTTCTTGTTCTGTGTCTCCTCTGAAGTGCTGCAAATACAGCAGGGCACCCTTGCCATGAAAAGCTGAAGATGGTTCTTAAACCACTGCTCTTTTAGCAGTTCCACCCCAGCTGGACTTGGTCTGTGTCCTTCCAGCCTGTCCCTCAATGAAGTATAGATGCATAATCAGAACTTAATAACTGATTTCATCAACATGATTTGTTCTCAATTTTATACTTGCTCAGTGGCAGTGAAGTCAGGGGAATCAACTGTGGGAAAAACAGAGTGGTAAAGAGTAGGGCTGGTGTTTGGATGCACTGACCCTTTCCCCTTCTCTTTCTATGTGGCTGGGAATTGTTTTCAATATGCAAGAGCATTAAGGCAAAAGCTCATGAGGATATGTGTTGATATGATACAGTACTTGGGGAACTGTCCTGCAGTACCATAACCCAGTCAGGTTTCAGATTTACAGTTCAGGAATTCCTTCCCTTCATGGTTTTAAGAACCTTCCCATTATTATCTATCTTTCCGTGTTTTTCTAGACTATGGTTGACTATGATAATATTGCAGTACAAATTAAATTCTGCTTCCAGTGGTTTTTCCTAGATCTCATTTGCTCTTTTCCTGCACAGGTTATGAAGTGTCACAACTCAGGAGTACCAATTATTAGTTTCTTCATTTAATAGATAGTTTAAGTGTTCTAGGAGAACACATTTCTTAACCAAATGATAGTCTTTTTAGGCTGTTGCATAGCATTTACCTAGTCACTTTTTGTTCTTTGCTATTTGAACATGTCTAGTTATACTGCTCTGGCATTGTTGCAAAATACAGTTCTATAAGCAAAGTAAACACTTACGATTTCATGGATAGTTTCAACTTGTCTTTTTCTTATTTCTTGTGTTTAGTCCTAATTATAGAATATTTCTAGTGTCACTTCATTATTGGCAAAACTTCCATAAATTCAAAAGTTTTGTAAGGTTGTAGTCCATGAAATATGCCAGTAGGAAAATATTCTATGTGTGTCAGTATGTTTAAGATCCCATTACTGACATTCTGCTTTCAAGAGGTTTTATCTGGCAGTACCATTCACTCTGGTTAACTGTAGACATTTAAGCCCTGGTCATGCAAAGCACATTTGCCACTCCTGTCTCTTAGGGCCTTGTTTCCTGTGTGGGATTCATAAATCAGCTCAGCATAGAAGCCAGGTTAAGGAGAGGTTGGGCAGTGAGTGCTTTCCACCTCTTGTGCCAAAGTTACAATTCTTTATCTTAAGTAGAAGTGTTTATATTTCACCTATATGTCACATGTATGGGTGTTGCATGTTTTCCAGGGGTCTAGTCTTAGTTACCTTTGAGATGCCAAACAAGTTTCTGCCCCTCACCTCCCTCCTGCCCAAGGCTGTAACACAGATCAGGGTAAGCCCTGTTCTCTCCATCTTCTCAGGCTGTGACTAGGCCTGGTTTTGAAAGGCAGAAAGCAGGCTTCAAGCTGATCCTGCTTCATATTCTAATTTTTTTTTTCTTGGAAATTGCTGTTTTGCCCTGTTTCCCAGCTCAATTCATAAAGGAAACCAGTTTTATATTATGCACTGGATCAGAGGTTTGCTGACACACCGAACAGTGAATTAAGCTACGTGGCTGAAGGAGCTTCCCCTCATGGCTGTTCATCTGCCTTTCTTTGAGAAGTCAGTGCAACCACTGTGGTGAGAGCTGAATGGGATGTGCATTTGCTCCTCTCCCATTGTTTATAATCTGCTATATTAATGTAGCCTGACATTGGTTTAATTTACAGTATAGTACTGGGTTGTAAACTGCAGCTGTTCACAGATAGATTCATTTCCCATTCAGGCACCTCTCCAGTGAAGGCAATATCCTCCAGGAGCCCAGCAGGACACAGCTTCAGTCAGTGCAGTGCAGTCTGATGTCTCATGTGTCAGCACTCTCTGCCCATCCCCATCCCCGTGGTCACTGGGTTTTGCTGGCCATTCAGAAGGTCAAACAAAAAAACTTTGGGCTGGAGTTCACGCTACACCATAAGATTAATGAGTGCTTATGAGTTATGGGCTCGCATGGAGGCAGCCTTCAGTAGCTTTTCCTTATTTTACTGGATAGGGTAACTCAGTAGAACAGAGCTTTTGGTCAATAACAGTCAAACCAATTACTTCATTTAGGAAAGAAGGCATTACATCTACACAGTAGCTTCTCTTCAGTGAAAAAGTCATTGCTATTTAGATGTTATCTAGATTTCCTGTATGAGAGTTGGAACAGAGCCAAACATTACATGACTCGAGAAAAAAATATTGCTTAAAATTTTACTTGGCTTATGAGAGGATGATTTACTTTTTATGAGGTGATGAGGAAAAGGGAAGAACTATGTGAGAGAGAAAGAGACACAAATTTTTGTATTGGGAGTATCTGAGGGAAGTCTTACAGGAGAGGCTTTTAAATTATTACTTTTTTAATCTGAAGTGTATTTCAGTATGTTTCCATATTTATCAAACTGTACTAAAGGAACATCAATATATACATGAATATAGCAATGCTAGATTGTATCTAGCAGCTCTGTAAAATCTACAAATTACCATTGAAATTGTAGATATGCTGTGTTTCTACACCGTTTTGAATATTGGGCTAATTTGCTTTCTCCATTGTTATCTCATCTCCATTTGGGATTGAGATTCCCTGGGAAGGGAGAAGGTGCTAACAGTACAGACTGAGTGACATGTTGGCTCCTTTTCAAAAGATGCTTCATAGCACGATAGGATGGGAGCAGCTTTTGAAATACCACTAATTTTGGCTTTTGACACAGGCTTGGGGTCTGCAACAATGACATGTCCCCTGAGATAGAACAAAAGGTCAGTTGTTTTAGCACAACCCTTTAAAATACCGTTTTGGAGAATGTGCAGAGAGCTGGGGAGAAGAAGCAAGGCAATTTTTCCTAAGAGAGGAAAGTGATCCCAAAAGAAAGAGGCTTCCTACACAGGAGAAGAATCCATGATTCAGTGACAGAAGAATGTGGAGAAGGAGTGTGTGCAGTCCCATCTTAGAGAAATCCAGTGTAAGCCTAGGGAGCAGCACAACACAGTGCATCCCTGACATGCTAAAATGTCCCCATTCTTACATCTCCTCCCATGTATTTCTTGTGCATTGGCAGTGATAGTGCAAACCACAAAAATGTGGGTGCATTTGCTGTAGATCTTCCTATGGTCCTGAAAAGTGAAGCATCATAAAGTGCTGATCAGCTGGCCATTCTGGGCACTGGGGAGCACTGGGGGTGGGCCTGTATCCTAATGGTGGCCCAGGACCAAGAGCCCCCATCCCTTATTGCCCTGTTGTGTGAGGAGCACACTGAGCTCAGGGTTTCCATATGGGAGGAACCACAGTCTGACAATCTATTGTAGCTTAATCTGCAAGATTAAAAGTACTATGCACTTTAGTGCATAGTGGAAATCATCAGAATTATTGTTACCAGGATTGTGACGTGTGCAAGCCCCTGATCTAAAGTACTAATTGTAGTTAATTTCCTTATTTTGTTTTAAATACTATTCATGACCAACAGAAAACTGGATTGTGCCATGTAGCAATAAAACACCAAACTGCTATATGTAATCTGGCTGGATTTCATTCTCTTTCCCTCCAGTATATGAAAAGTGTTTTCTAGTACTTTTTTTTCCCCTTGGTTTTTGAAGTGAAGGTGACAATTCTCACAGAGTACTGGGAGATGTTTAATTTGCAATCTGTAAATGAAAGGTATCTTCGGGTATTTCAGTTGTCATTAGTAGCACATCACTTCTGTATGAGATGATTAAAAACAAGTCAAACTATCAAATACATATAATTTTAAAATAGACACATTTTTAAAATACCAGCCATTTTTCTAGGTCATGAAAAGGCAGAATGTTTCAGGTGATGTTATCAAGTTCAGAAATACCTTATCTGGGAGAGAAGATTCAAAAGGTACCACTTTATGCCTATTGTTTTAGCAGAAGCTAACAAGAACAGTGTTCATTAAAGAAAATTGTTTCATATTGGAATAGTTCTCATAAAAAGCAGCCTCTAAGAAGCCCTGTGTAAAAGTTCAATCTTTGTTTCCTGTTAAATCAGATGGAATGGCCTGTCATGGGAAAATAGCTGAGACATTTTGAGACCCTCAAGTTGTGGAGGGCAGTTATTCTACCCTTGAATATTAGAGGACGTAGCTAGATAAAAGTAACAGTCTCCAATGGGTTTCTTGGACTTCTATAGATTGGCCTCTTCTACAATCCAGGGCAATTCTGAATTTAGTCTAGTTTGTTTCAGGAAATCAAACCAGAGCAGTGACTATAAAGATACTTTTACATCCCATTCTAGTAGCTTTGTCAGAAAAGGTTCTTTTTTGCAATCACAAAGCCCAGAGGAAGCCTATAATTTGGAGAAATGGATAATTGTGATTGTCTGATAGCAGATCCTGTGTTTTTAATTCTTAATGTTTGGGTTTTTACCTTAAAACTTGTATCACTGCTATTGTGAAAATTTCATGGCTTAGGAATTGATTACAAACCCATTTTTAATATGCTTTTTTTTGATGACCAAAAAGGGGTGGAAAACTGGTGATTTTGTACACATTTTTATGTTGCTACTAAAAGCTAAGTGAAAAATTGTATGGTTTTTTTTTTTCCATCTAGGAAATTCATGTTCCTTTGTGGTTGCTATTTACAAGTTGACTTTCATTTTGCTGGTCCACACATGGTTTATTCTTGGTTTTAAACTGCGGTGTTTACCTACACAACAGGGCAAAGGCAAGTGGAAACTATTGCATTTAGCCAGTAACTATCCAAACAGCAAAAATGTAAACCACTGGCATACTCTGAGCAGTCAGAACCACAAAGGCAGGTAAAAGCCAGTTAAAATTTGACACTTGGCCACATGGTGAATTTTTGAGAGCCCCAGCTGTCTGAGGTGTGAGAACATCTGTGATTGTCAACAGTTCATTAGAAAATTACTGGCAATAAAAAAATGCCAGCCCCCTTTCTTCCTGAGAGCAATTCGATTCCTGATGGTCTGCCTGTCCTCAGTATCGTTTTACTCCATTCACAGAGACAAATTTTGCAACAAATTTTTCTTCTGTGTGTCCCTGGTGGTGCAATGATCTAACATCATTATTCACTCCTTACTTATACCAGATTTGAATATGCCATTGTTTCTTGGACAATAAAAACATCATTTGCCTAGCAATCATCACATACATTAAATCTTTGCCATATGTGTATTACATTCCTCTGTCGTATTCCTTGGACAGAGCCTGGGTAAATTCCTTTGGCTCGAGTTTTGACATGATGGCTGTAATAACAGAGAAAGCTTCCATTAATAAGTGGTCAGAGCACTCTGTTAAATCTTTATCAGAACCCCTTGCAGAATTTGGGTGATATCGATCTCTAGTGTGAGACTGCCTGGCAGTTTCCACATTAGAGCAGAAATATGCTGAAGTCAGGAGCAATCAACCTTTTATATGCTTACATAAACAAGAGAAAAGATGGCATGGCTGATCAGACCTGTCTGTGCAGGGGACCTAAAATGGGCTGTAGGTCTGGCTGTAGGATCAGCTTGAGATTTGCACATCTGTTGCTGCTTGGATTCTTCTTCTCTTTGAGTATTTGGCTGCCTGCAACAGGATTTCCATTGCTAACATTGTCTCTGTGCCACACAGCAGTGGGGGCTGGAGAACGACTATTTAGTGTTTCTTTCTCACATGTTTTTGCAGCTCCCCCTTATTTCTTTTATTGTATTTGGCTGTAGACCTGAGGGTGAGATCACACATGTATAGAATGAGAACTGTAGAAACACATTATTCTGCCGCATTTGGTGCCAGCATTTGGAAGTGCCAAATTGCTTTTTGAGTTTGCAGTATCACATGTTGGAGACGTCACAGGCTACTACTATTCATTGATATTTACTCCTTTCAGCACTTGTGTAATACCCTTTTTGCTACAGGATGCTGATGCACTGAACTATGGTATAAAAACAATATAGTGCTTCTGATCCAGTGGTTCTGAGTTTGTAGACTTCTCTATTAGACATTTGAAATGAGCCAGTTATAAAAGAAGAGATAGTTTAGCCATGACACTTGTTCATTGTTTTTGTCCTCAGCCGTTCTGTATAGACTCTCTTCATAATTAAGGGCTTTACTGAGTAAAGAAGATTCCCAGCAGTCACCCTGGAATTGGATTAACAGCACAAGAAACTCCCCCTTGCTAACCACATGTTCAGTCCCTTTCTGTCTTCCCATATACAAGCCCTTCTTCAATTTGTTTAAATGAATTGCTGTAATTTGGCTCTGTAGACTTGAAGAAATCGAGCCAGGCTTTATTTAGAAGTATAGTGGTGCATAGAGTCTCCATCTGAAATTAGGGCCATGTTGTACAAATTACTGTATAAACACAAATTAAGAGAAATTCTCTGTGCTGATGAGTTAATAATCTTGGTTGTCAAGACAAAGAAAGGGAGAAGGGAGTAGTGTTATCTTTGCCATGTGCTGCAGCTGCACAGACTGTAACCTGCCAAAGGTGGTGCAGGGGATGCATTACAACATTTAGAAGTGAACCTGCATTTCTCATATCTGAATATTCTACTTTAATTACAAGACTGACTTCTGCCTTGTCAGTCATTACAAACTCTACAATCATTTGAGGTTGATGCTATGCCAGGCTACACATGGCCATGAAAACAATGTAGCTAATGTTAAACAGAACAGCATTTCTCTTTACCTGCAGTTCTGTGAAAATAAGTAAATTTTGTCTTCTTGAATTACAAACTGCATCCTTTCTAAGGTTGTACAAAAAAAGGGAACATTTTACTACATCCATGTTTCAAAGCTGCTGCCTGGTTCAGCATATCCCAGGAATCTTCATTCATTTCTCAGTCTTTGTGATAATGGTATAAATATCTTTGTACAAGCCATGCTGCACAACTTGGTTCTATTTATTGTCCTTTGGGTAGAGCTTTTTCTTCCTTTAGGCTCAACTGAATCTGCCATTTTCATGTAATGTGATATATTTTTTGAGTATCCTCTTTAGTGGATATCTTGGATGTGAAGAAATGGCTAACAGACTCAGGAGGTGTAGGATATTGGCAGATGTACCCCAAGGAATACAGCTGTGGTGTATAAAATATTATAATCTCTTTGCTGTCCATCCCATCCATCTGCCTGAGGCTGCCAACCCTACAACAAACCCAACAAAATCGAATGGATGGGGGTTTGTTTCAGTCATTTCAGTGCAAAGAACAGTGCCTTAAATCAAACTTAACCTTTGTTGATGAAATAAGCTGAACAGCCAACTTTGCACCAAGCAAACTGTTCTGTGGCATCAGCTCTGCTGAGGGGGCAGAAATGTCATGCAAAGGGGAAACACCCAAGGGCTGGCACAGTGCATCCAAAAGGCAGCTGAGAGAAACCTGTGGCAGAGCCCTCAGAGCATCACCAGGAGGAAGAGCTGTGTGAAAACCCCACAGTCATCATCACAGCCCCATGGTTAAATCATCTGGGCTGTGAGGGACTGCATCAGAGCTTGTCCTCTCTGGCACCACATGGATTCCAGCTGGATCACTGGCAGTGGGGAGGAGAGGAGAGCCTGGAGTGTGGATGAGCTCTGTGTGTAAGGGGCTGAGGGCACCAGGCTGAATTTCCACCCTGAAAACTTGATCAGGGCTCAGGGTGCCCCAGAAGGTCAGGTGTGGGGTGATCTCTGATAACCAGCACAGCTCCTCTTCTCCTGGGGCCTTTTGAAGGCTCACAGTGGGAATGTTTTCCTAGAGAGCACTTGCCCATCATCTCATAGTTTTGGGCACAAAATCGATCTCAGAAGCTGTGCCCCTCTTGTGCTGTGATTTCTGTCTTAATTCTAATGAACAGGGTCGGGTCTCTTGAGATAAAGATGATTTCCTGTAATAATAGTATTCTAAAATGTTAATTTTTTTCTGTGAGATTTGCAGGTCAGAAAAGGCTGTTGATGGGTTTTGTATACTGTTGATATAATTTATAAATTAATACTTTCAAAAAAATCTGATTTCCATATTTAGGGGGTTTTTGTCATGAAAAATAATGACAGTATGAAGGTGGCTCTTTAAATACCTCACAAAAGGACACAATAATGCTTCCCATGCTTGGCAATTTTTTCTTTTTCTTTCTTTCTTGGTAACAGTGGGGAAAGGAAGAGGAAATTGGAGAGACATTAAAAAATGTCAATTCTAGTTCAAAAGTTACACAAGCAAACACTCTTGACCAAGGCGTCGAATTATAAAGTTTGATATTCTATAAAGCTAAATAGTCGGAAGTAATGCTGCCAATAACAGACATTCATTTATTTACTCAAGGTGCCCATTGTTAGCACTAATAATACATTTCAACATATTGAAATTGCAAGATAATTCTTTTGTGACTTTTATGCTGGATGATATTGTTATTTAAATGAACCTGCAGACCGCACTGTAATGAAGAAATGCATGTTTTGCCTAACAGTTATCAACCAGCATTCCGGCAAAATGAGAATTTTTACCTCCATTCATTCTGAGGCGAAGCTGGGGGTCACTGTTTTCAATATGGACCTTTTAAAATCCTTTCAGCAGTGAATAATTATAAGCCACAGCCTCTGAAATTACCTGTTTTCACTGTAGGGAAGAAGAAACTTTTATCTTTTGTAATGAAGTACACTTGCTCATTCAAACTTCGTAAGACTTCCTTAAAATGGCAGTTGCATTGGGCTGATTTTGTATTAGGTGAAGTAGTAAAAGAAATGGATTTTTAAATATAGGGATACCCTTGTTTATTCAGTTTTAACTTTCTTGAATTTTGTATCCATCTTGTCAAATAATGCAGATGGAAAAAATGTGTTGAGCTCTTGTGTAAATAACCTTATCTCTACAAATTGCTGTTTACTAAAACAAATGTTACTTCATTTGCAGTTTCAAATTCATTTTGCACTTTCATTTGAAGATTGGGGTTTGAAACTGTTTTGGTCATGCTCATTTTTCTATATTAGGTTTTAGAAAAAGATTTTCTTTTTTATAGTTCAAAACTATGCAGAAGATAGGGATTGGAAATATGGCTTGCAGCAATGGGCTTTGGACTTCTTGCTTTGTTCTTAAAAACAAACAGGTTGGCAGTATTCATTGGTGTAAACTAACAGAAAAGTCATTATCTGGGGAGTAATTTTAAAAAAATGATATACAATAATTTGTTAATTATTGCCAGAAAAGAAGCATGCAGATTTACTTCTGAAAATGTGTGTTCCGGTTAATGAAAAACATTACCCTGCAGCCTCTGTGAGATTTTTTTCCACTTGTAAAAGTTTTTTGTTTTTTTTTAAAACAGGAAGAAACCAATCCCATACTTTCCTGAATGGGATTTCTAGGCAAGGGCAAATTCAAACTTCACCCTCAGACAATAAGCAAGCACAAAGTTAAAGGTTGGGATTTTTGCTTTTGAATGCTGTGCATTTATTTTTAGAGTAAAAATACAAATTTGTCTTTTTAACTAAATGACGGATTGAAAATTAGGTTGATTGTTTTAATCAAAGATGTTTTCTTATACTTTGAATGACTCAGAGGCTTGATTTGACCACTCAGAGGAAGTCTTCTTCCCTGCCCCTCACAGCACCAACCTGCTTCTGTTAACATCACTCAAAACCCACTTCATCTGTAAAACAGCACCTATCTTTTCAAATAAGAAAATTTCACAGTAGGTAAAAGTTTTAATCCTGCCTGTGAGGCTGTTGAGACTGAGCAATGCTGCTCTATTATTTGTCCAACAGGGTGGGAGAGGAGGCAGTAGAAATAGCAGCCTTGTGGAGATGGATGATGTTGCTATTGCAGTAAAGCTTTTTTAACCCCCTGCTCATGGTAACTGTGTTAATGGATGGGTAACCAGGTAGTTTGTAGCTATATATGTCTGTCACCCAACTTTTTTAATGTTTATTAGAATTTGGCCTCTATATTAGTCATATTTAAATAGGGGCCATATGTTCACTACCCTGAGAGGCTGACCCATATTTCATTCAACTGTTTAGTAAACTTTCTGTCTTCTGTCCATGTACTCAGGCTCCCAAGCTATGGTAACACACACAACTGGGTGCCTAGAAGAGCAAACATAATCCTTGTTATAGATCCAGCAATGTTTTTGTGCTCTGAAGCAGCCAGGACCAGGACCAGCCTTCAAACACAGAGCAGAGTTGCCCCCTCCAGTGAATTTACATCCAGATGGCTGAGGCATATAAAGATGTTTTCTCAGGGTAACAAGTTGCCTCATGTCAGCTGACAAGAATATGCATTCTCAGCAAAGGCAGAGTAATTCAAGCTGATTTAGCCCTTTCTCCTCTGGTAAATTTTAAACTCAATGACAGCAGACAACAGGTGGGTATAAGCAGATGGGGAAGCATGAGGAGTGAATAAGAAGGTCGGCTTCATAGGTAGTGGGCTCAATATTGCAGCAGCACAGCCATTGTCGAGCTTTTTTTTTCTGGCATCAGAGTTAAGAGGAGGTTTGAGAGGGGATTTGAAGGAGGATAACGAGGCAGCTTTGTGGACATGAACAAGGAGCTCTACCCAAGCATGGGGGCAGCAGGGGAGAAAGCACAAAGATCCTTGCTTGAAAAGGTAACAAATGGGTGATGGAGCCTACTGTCAGGGGCTGACTGGAGGTGGGAGCTCTCCCCTCTGGAATAAATGAATGAGAATAGGTTGGGAGGGGATTAGGCCGAGAATGCTTTGAAAGAAAAATCAAGTAGATTATGTTTATATAACAGAAAAAGGGAAACCATAGCAAAGAGGAGTAACAATGGTCAAAATTCTTCAAGCTTTTCCAAAGCTGCTCTTTCAATAAGCAGAAGGAAGAGGTGCATTGTAAGGATGGCTTTGTATGCATCCCCATCATAACCAGCTCCTCACAGTTGCTTTCTGAAATTCAGGAATTATTGCTAGAAATTTTCTAAGCCTGGCATCTACCTTTGAGGTGAACAGTTATATTGCCTGAGTCCCAAGAATTTTCTTGATCTTTATTATAAGGAAATAGGACAAAAGTATACTTTTCTGCTAGGGGAAAAAAAAAAAAAAAGTCACTGGTCTCTTCATTTGTTTTGGTTTTGGTTTTTTTCTTTTTAAATGAGTACAAGAATGGCACAAGATCCTAGATTTATTGATTTATCATATTCATTTAAAATGCAGCCTAACAGATTTCTCAGTCTGTTAAAAACGCTGGGTTTGTTACGTCCTCAGCTGTGCAGTTTTCATTACTTGCTTCTGAAAAATATTGCTGGATTTTTTAAAAGGGTGTTTACTACCAGGCGGTCTTATAGCAAAGCACATATCTGTCCTCAGGCAACCATATTCCTTAAAATCTGAAAAAAAAACCCCAACTGAGTTATACTGCATTCTTATATGAACCATCTGTTGTTGATGGAGAGGCTGGAACAGATGATCTGGACTGGCCTGTTGGTACAGCAGGAACATAACTCTGTCCTGTCCTGTGTTGGGGACGTGTCACTGGGGCATCCATCCTTCTTGGGAAGGGGACAGCCAGCACTGCTGCTCCTGTACCCACTGCCAGCTTATGGCCATATTGCTGTGCTGAAGGTCATCCTTCAAGTCTTTTGTTTTTTGTCTCCTGCACAGAAGACACATCTGCAATTTGTTAGGGAGAGAAAATAGAAAAGGTTGGTGTCAATCCCACTGAATGGATGAATTTAGCAGTGTGTAGTAAACTGTGTCTGGATGTTTCAACATCAGGGTGGCCTTAGTACTGTACATAGTTACAGAGGATTTTATAATCAATTACAAAGATGTATGATGGTTTTGACATGTGGCATATATACAAGGGTGCACTAATCACTGATTTAATAGAACGCTTAGCCCTGTTGTGAACACTGTCATTATTTTAACACAAAAATCATATTAAGCCAGCTACCAGCTATAATTTTGGAAATTGGTGGAATATTCCTATAAAGAAGCACAAAAGACTGTAAAGATTGAATAAGTTCATTGTCTTAGTGGCCAGTTGGAGAGGGGGAGGTCATCCTCTTTAATTTTTTCTTCTTTTAAAAATACTTTGTGGTTCAGCAGCACAGACACTGCATATCTTTGTATCCCCACACAGTCACTGTGTTAATAGCTGTTTGCTAGCCGTGGTCAGTTAATTTAAAAAAGCTGGCACACTGGTATTATAGGTCGCAATTGATTATTCTTGAATCAAATGTAGTATTGTTGCTTCAAACTAAACCCCCACCCATGACAAAATTCATTGTAGCTCTTTAATTTATAATGGTGTTTGAAAAGATGAACCTGAAGTGATGTGAAAGGAGATTCAGTTTCCTTAACAGTTTCCCAAGCCATGCATGATCCTGTTCCTACTTTCCTCTTGCTACACATACAGACTCGGTAAGCAGTTTACTGTTGGTTCAAGAATCTAATGCTTTGTTTTGTTGTAAATATGAAAATGTTTACAAAATGTTCACTGACATGTTGGACGTGGGTGTGCTCCTAGGATATATTTCTCCCCTGAATGCATGTTATATACATTTCTCTAACGCATATAAATGCAAGAGAGTCAATCTCAAATGTGTTTTATTCAATGTAACGAGGTTGCACAAGAGCTCCAGGCCCATTCCTGGCTCAGTCAGTCACTGGGATCCTGTCAGTGCAATGGAGGGTGACCAGGCTCTCAGTATGGCAACAGCTCTCCTACTCCAGGCATTGGCTGCTGTGCCAAGCAGCTTCACTTCCCAACAGGAGCCTCTGTTACTCTTTTCATCCTGGAAGGGAGAGTTTGAGGGGACCTTGAGAGCTTGAGGGACAATTGCTAGCTGCTAGAATAAAACAATGAGTTGGAACACATCAGTTTCCCCACACCAGTGGCTGGGATTTGTTCTGGCTTTTGGTCTGGTGAGAGCACTGGATTTGAGAGCTGACCTGCCAAATATTCAGTTCTCATTTTTGGAAAGTCCTGAGTACTGTGGATGCTCTCTGAAAGACCAACGTGTACAGATGAGAGTAGTAATGCTTCAGCGAGGATAAGGAGAGATTTTTAGATTAAAAAAAAAAATCCATCCCTCCCCCCAAAAAATCCTATCTACAATGCTGCCATTTTTCACTTTTTTACTATATTTGACAAAGAGTTTCTGGTCAAAAGGAGAGTGAAAGATATATATACAGACCTAGCATCCATTGCCCTTTTCTCATCCATCCAAATGGTCATGTGGCTGTTTCTGGGGGAGCTGTGGGGGAGGATCAAAATGCCTGCTTCAATGAGTAACTGTAATTTGGAAATGAATGATTACAACAGGAGAAACAGAGACACCTTCCCTGGAAGGGTCAGTAGACAGAAGCTTAAGCTCATGTGTGAAATGTGAGCATTCAGTCTGAACTGGAAACAGGATCTTGGATCTATCAGATCACAGGAGAGCACAGTAAATATGGAGCTGTTGCCTTTTCTAGAGTAGCATGAGTGTGTGCCTCCTGGTTTATCACATAAAAATAATTGGTTTTCAAGCTGATGTGGGCTTGGAAAATCTTTGAAGGATGAGAAAATGGATTTCCACGCATTTCCATGGGTGAACTTTAGAGAAGGATCATATGCATCTGGGCACAGAATATTGTTTGCCATGGACTCAAAAGCCAGCACAAATGCCTTTCCTATTTGGCACATGAAGCAATGGAGACAATCCTGTCCTGGGACTTAAACAGCTGTAAGATGCACAGAAGTAAAATGTACACCATTTCAACTCCTTGTGATTGAACCCTACACACACACATTCCTGGCAAGTATTATGAAAAGGAACAAATATCATTTCCTTGGGCCAGTGAGAAAATTCTTTAATGGTGAAGATTTCTGAAAACAAATCAATTTCTTCCATGAGGTATTTAGAATGAAAAATGTGATAAGTCATAGTCAGTCATTAGCATTTGTTGAACATTCTACTTATTATTAGTGTTTCGTATACTTTCTGGTTCAGACTTTTAATGGAAAAAGAGTGGAATAAATGGAGTAACACTAACCAGATGGTCCTGTATGTGGAATTTCTAAAGCTTTTTGTGTACTTTATGTTGAAGATAACAAATCACACAGGTCAACAGCTAGTGTCAGCTAGTGAGAAATGATTGTACATTTTAAGGAAGAAAAGCTCTTGAGGTCTTAGTTGCATTGGTGTCAGGGATTCAATTTTGTGATTTTCACATGGAAATGAAGATGCTTCCAAGTGAGGCATAATGCAGAAGAAATGTTTAAAGAGGCGTTTGTTTAGATTCCAAAAACTAGGTTATCTTAGACACATTTAGGTTCAGGACATCTCCTCCCTGCTTTTCGCTTAATTATGTTTCTATTTTATCTCTGGCATCTGCAGAGGATAAAATATAGGAATAATTAGGAATAGAGCTAGCTGATGAAAAATTAAGACTCTGCAATATTCTTTCTTTATATGCTGTTCTTAAAAAAATCAGAAAAAAAATCTGTGATATGTTTTGCTTTTTGATAACTATCTTCATATGTTTTAACATTCTGAGAGTCATACACTTGCTAAGAATATCTGTCTGATCTGTGGCATATCTAAGTCATCCATCCCTATAGTATCTTGCCAGGTCACTGTAGTCCTGCTGAAATATTTTGACACAGAATTTCATCCAAATAAATAAATAGTGTATGATGGTGCCATCTATAGCCCAGACAGCTCAAGGGATTAGTAATTAGTTATATAGCCTTTTACTTAGGGATTGTTACTTAAGATCAGACTCAGAATGTCACTTCTAGCCACAGGCTTGGCAAGTTGAAACAGTGCTTTCTTTCTGATCCTTGTCAATGAGGTAATGTCAAAGCCATCTGGGGCACAGTAGAAGTAGAAACTGAATTATAATTTCCAGAATTGATTTCTCAAACTCATTTTTATGTAAAGGCAATAGGCAATAGTTTTTAACTCCTGTCTACCTGTTCCATGAGTACAAAGAAAACTTCCAGATACCAGAAAACTTTCACTGGCATTACCTCCTCAGGAGGAGACAAGTGTGACATAGTTTCAAGTATATTTGCCATAGGCTGTTGCATCAGAGAAATCAACAGCAATAGGCTGAGCAATTCAGAGCTAATGATCTTTCATAAGACAATCTCCTTCCTGTAACTCAATAGATACATCTAGATAATGGTCCAGGAGCTACAAAAATAAAAATTTCCTTAAAATGGAATTGTTTACCTATGGGCAGTTTCTGGGTGGACCTCAGAGAAATGAACCACTCTGGAGATGCAGCCTTGCACATGTGCAGCAGGGATTTAACTTTTTGGTGTAAAGTTAAAACCTCAGCTGTAAAAAATCCAGCTGTGGTAGAGTTCTTTTTTCTTGTTCAAATCAATCTTGATATTAGAATTTATTATATTCCTGCAAAGGAGAACATATCAGATTTTCTGCCAAGGGTAGACCCTCTTTTTAAACACACCATTTACCCTTTGAATAGCTCCTCAGGCTAGGCTTGTCTCTCCTAGAAGACACTTGTCATTAGTGGCAGAAGAAACTTCACTTTTGACACATATAGAATGAAGCAATGTAGAAGTTTATTCACCATGGCATCTTCCATAGATGAAACATCCCTAAGCAATTTGCAAAGCCATACCATTTTCTAGAAGCAGAGGTAGAGAACAATGAAAGAGCCATAGGCAAAGGAGGAAAGATGAGCTTCCTGGTGAAAGCAAAAGCAGATTATTATTGACCAAACTGAGTTTGATTAATCATCTTAACACCAGTGACTGATACAGGGTGGATGGAGAAGTGTGGGAGGATTGTATGTGTGTTCTGTTATTTGTAATATGGTGAGAAGTATTTATCATCTATTTCCACTTGAAATGGCCATGCACAATGCAGAAGGGTTCTCATTGCAGTGACTGCATTATCATACCTTTTGTGCTGAACTTCAGATGGAAGTGGTGCCTACTGTCAGGTGGTAGCTCACTCTCATTGAGGCAGGGAACCTGCATTATACTTTTTAAACCAAGGATCAGTAAACTTACCTGGGTGATGCTTTTTTCCAAGTTTGTAGAAATTATAAAAGGCAAAGGAATTCTTTGAAAGACTGTTTGAAAGTGAAACAGAAAACAGGAGGGGTTTTCTCTTGGATTGTTTTGGATTTTTGCATCCTATTTGACTAGTAATATCAGACTAGGAGTAAAGATTACATCAAGAAGTGACATATGACATTCTCTTACATAACATACATTCATGAACAGTATTTTCTGTAGTGCACTTAGGTCTTTGTGTTTATGCTTTGGTTCACATGTGTGAAAGCTTATGCAAAGGTGTATCTCTAAAGGTGTTCAATTTTTGCTTATTATGTTAGATATGCAGTTCTCTCCATTGTTATATCCTATTCTGAAATGTTTCCTTGAAGCAAGTATAAAAACAGGGTGAGAGATGCCCTATTCAGTTTCTAAAATGCCTCAGTAAATTCCTGTCACAGTTACCTCTTGTGGTAGACTGGAGCTGAAGGAATCATTATTACCACAGGAGCTCAGCACCTCAGCTGTGAACCTGGAAGTGATGGAACAGGGAACCAGTTTGCTGTACAGTTAAAGTAAAAAGACAGTTTTGTTTAGTTCAGTAATTAAAATTAAAATTAAAATAATTTTACAAAGTGTTATAAAATTTTGAGGTACAGCAGTCAAGGATCACACAGCAGAACTTGTATTAAATAATTACCTGCCAGGTATTTATTTGTTTTGATTTTCAAAGGGTATCTCACAGTCTGGAGACTCTGCATAAACCTAGAAGTAGTGCTGTCCTCTGCTCTGAAGAGTTACTTGCACAGATGTTTCCAGATGTAGAAGCTGAATAATCCTGACTGAAGGTCCCATTACTGGTCAGTAGTAAAAAATGAGATTGGGATGTTTGCAGGGTCAGGTCATCTCTTGCTGATTTGAGCTCTGGTCTTGTGAGCACTTACATTGTGCTTATTGTTATGGAGATGCATACTCCCACTGAATACTCTAAGATGTGTACATAAATATTTTTATAAGTCTTAGAGATGTGGTTTGGTGAGTGCAGGCACAACGTGTGTAATTCACAATCTCAGCTGCTTCCGATGTACTCAGTCGCTGCCTGGAGACAGACAGAGCAAGCTTTAATATGAATTCTCTCCAGATTAAGTTTTTAATATTATAAATTTGATTTATGTGTGGGAAGAACATTTGGATGAGATATACTGGAAGCAAATGTACCCCATCCATTAGCAAAGAATGCAATAATTAGGGAAGGAAGATACCTGGCTCGGAACGTGTGATATGACTCAGAATTGTGTCCTCGAGTCATTATGCAGACAGAAATTCCCCACCACTCGCTTCAGTGCAAGTTTTGCATGTGTAACAGCTGTCACAGTGAGACCATTAATCAGCTGAACCACCACACAGGTGGAGGATGAGAAACCACCTTCTGTGCTAGAGGTTGGATCTTACCTTGCACGGGGTCCGTCGGTCTGTGCTGCTGGAGCTGCAGCAATGCAAATCTCTGGTGTAGATCTCTTTCACCACTGGCATAAGATGGTTTTGTACAATTTGCTCTTTTAAGTATAGAAGGAAAAATATAGGCTGTATTTAAATGCTAGAGAGACCATGATTTTGCTCTAAGCTGTGTTTCTGCTGTTAAAACTACTGCAATAAAAGACATGCCTATTTTATTTTATTTGATATATTAGTACACTATGAACTCATATCAATTGTATACAGTTAGATACAGTTTACTTTTGATTGTGTGTGTTGAAGTACCCCAGGTTATTTTGCTAAATTATGTCATTTATTGTTTCCTGCTGTGTATAATGACAATTTGTGAAAAAAGAGGTTTTTTCTTTCTCTCCTGACCATATTTAAAAAAAAAAACATAAAAAACGAAACAAACAAAAAACCCCACCACCAAAACAAAAAAAAAAATCCAAAACCCTGATCAGAATAAGCACATCCCTTGATACAGAGACACTTTCCACCTCCTCTCCATTTGCATCATGTGGTATGGCAAGACATCAAATGATACAAAGATGTGTAAAGTGACAATAAATGAAAGATAAATTAGAAGAATGTTTTTTGGATAGACTCTTCCTATTCAATTTGGATGATAAGAATTTAGTCTTAATTTCTGACATATTCATTTTATCAGCTAAATTTCCTAATTTGTATTATTACAGATAATTACCAACATATATTTATTTTTAAAACTTTATTTGTTCAATTAGAAGGTAGATTTCAGCCTTTATCTTTGTAGGTAGCTGATCCAAGACAGTTTTATGTAAATGGCTTAATTAATTGCTACCTTTCAGTTGAAGCAGCGACTTACAAAGGAAGTAATCCTTTTCGAGTGGCATAAGATGTTTAAAAATGGCAAAAAAACCACAATAGTTTTCTCAGGCACCTTGGCACACAATTATAAGTTATTTGACAGAAGTAAATGTAATAAACTGCAAGGCTTCTTCCCAAATTATGTCTTTTCCATTTAATTAAAATAGCATCAACCTTAAGTGCAGTGGCTCTGTAGTCTTCAAACCTACATTATTAAAAGACTTAATTATGCAGAATTACAAAACTTTCTTATAAATGGTTCAACGTGTTGGTGGTAAAGATGTGATCTGTGTGGCCTACTTATTAAGTTTACACTCTCTCAAGCAATTAGTTGCTTCCAAGTGTTTGGTGCCTTGCTCTTCCTTCCAGGCTGTCCTTGGAGAACGCTGCCATGCAGTGCTTTTAGAGGATCTGGTGACAGGGCTTTTTCTTTCTGGCCACCAGACAACAGCACAAATCTCTCCTGGTGACCATCTGCAGATGGGCTTGCCTGGATTGCAGCTGCAAACTGTCCTGATCCATAGTCCTGAAAGGAGGAAAGGGAGTTTGAGGTATTTTCTCTCCTCCTGCCCTGCCCCCAGGTCCATTTATTGTAGATACTGAGCCTTCAAGCAGTGTTTTCCCCAGCTGCATCCTCCTCTACCAAAGCAAGGCATTCCATAATGGAAGTAGTTTGTAAAACCCAGAAGAAGGTTGTTGAGATCCCATATCTGAAGGTACAATTACCTTGATTCTGTGTGTTGGCATGGTGCTGCATGGACCCCTTTCTTAGCCTTATGCTTTTGCTTCATAAGAATAGTGGCAGGAAATAATACACAATCCTTTTAAAAGGAGCCAATTCTTCATGTCATTAATAAGGGAAATCAAAAAATACTCACTGTGCCTGCTTATCTCATCAGCTGCTTGCTGTTATCCTTATTTCTGAACTTCATACCAAGCTGGTGATCCTGGGGGAGGGGAAAGGATGAGTGGATGAATGAATACATGTCTAGAAATGTGGCAAGCTTTCAGTAGAGATGCTCCAATGCTGTCCTCATTATTGTCCCATTTTATTTGGCAGAGTGACTCTTTTCCCCTTAAATGTGCAAGGGTTTAATTAATACATTCCAGTTGTCAAACCCAGTTCAGCTTGATGAGCAGGAGAGTGTAGAAAAGCTAGATTATTTGTTTGCATCACTAGGCAATGGGGAAATACCTCCTCCATTGGTTTTCTTTGCAAGTAGTGACAGCAGCATTTTGACAGAGACAAAGGGATAAAAAATGTGCTGGAAGGACTAGAAGAATTAATTTGTAATAGATAATTGGATCTGTATGGCAATGATACGAATTTGGAAGAAAGTCAAGAGGAATAGCTCTCTAGGTTTTTAGGTTTCACTCTCATGTCAAAATAGCATCTGCATGCCTTATGCATTTTAAAATTTCAGAAAATACATATCTTGCTTCCTTATTTATCTGGCCCCCTGACACAAAGGTCTGGATATACCTATTTTTATTATTAATTAAACTGCAAGAAAAAAAATTTGGCTGTTTGTTGGGAATGTGATAGAGTATCACTGTTACTCTCCTCTCTTGCAAAAGTTAGTTTTACTCTTGCACCAGCCTCTGAGACAGCTGTCTTTTGAATTTTGCAAGGCTCACCTTTGTTGCTGACTGATCCTACAGCAGATCCTCAGGGAAGGGTGTAGTTCAGATTGTCTCATTCAGTGGAAGTGTGGGCCCATGGAATGCCAGGATGGAGATGTGAGCTGTGCTCAGCTCCGTGGGGAGCCAGTGGTGAAAGCAGAGTGCCACGGGAGTGTCCCACAGGGATATTCCATGGAAGTGTCCCATGGGGATATGCCATGGGAATGTCCCATGGGGCTGTTCCATGGGGATATTCCATGGGGGTGTCCCATGGGACTGTTCCATGGACATATTCCATGGGGATGTTCCATGGAGATATTCCATGGGGGTGTCCCATGGGGCTGTTCCATGGGGATGTCCTGGATATACTCCACACAACTACAGGTGCTAAGGTGGGCTGGTGGTGTCTGTACCAGTTGCAGGTTTTTCAGATTTGCCAAATTTGGCTTTAAANGGATATTCCATGGAAGTGTCCCATGGGGATATGCCATGGGAATGTCCCATGGGGCTGTTCCATGGGGATATTCCATGGGGGTGTCCCATGGGGCTGTTCCATGGGGATGTCCTGGATATACTCCATGCAACTACAGCTGCTAAGGTGGGCTGGTGGTGTCTGTACCAGTTGCAGGTTTTTCAGATTTGCCAAATTTGTCTTTAAATATGTCTAGATGCAGTGATGGAGACAACCATGGCTGGTAACAGAGCAACTGACAAATGGCAATGGCACGTTATTTAAAAAAAAAAAAGTTTTATCAGAGGATGATCAACATTGTTAACCTCCTTTTAAAAAGGTGTTATGGGCAATCCCTGAAATTATAAACCTGGGAGGTGCCTTACTGTAAAGAAATATGGTTGAGGAAATGATTAAAGATCAAGTTATAAAGGGCCTAGAGAGGATAATATGATGGGGACAAATCAGCACGATTTCTATAGCCTCTCAGATTTCTTTGAAATAGTTAACAAATAATGGATAAAGGAGAACCAGTGGATATAATTTATTTAAACTTTCAAAAGGGTTGGATAAAGTCTTTTAAAGGAGGCAATTAAGGAATCTTGCTAACAATAGGGTAGGATGTAAAGTCTTGTCATGGATTTAAAACTGATTTAAAGACTGAAAGTTGAAAGTAAGATTAAATGCCCATTTCTTGCTGCTGGAAGGAGACAATAATGGCTGTTCAGGGGTGGGGCTAGGAATGGTAGACTTAGTTATTTTTAACATATATATTTTATTAAATTGCTATTGTGCATAGAATATGATTAAGTAGTATTCCCTAGGAAATACTGTAGGGTAATATGAGGTATCTGTGTTATAGAGACTGCTCTAGTGCTGTCATGCTGCATTCAAAAGGAGAAGAAACAGGAAAATAGAGGGAACAATAGCAATAACACTTCCCCCAAAAGATGTTTCTCCACTGAAAAAAACATGACCTGCTTTCTGTACCATCTAATCTAAACCAGCACATTCATGAAACACACCAGCCCCAATCCAAAAACAAAATCAAATTTCAGTCTAAAACATCCAGGGAAGTTTTGTCCATCCTTTGAACTTGGCAAATCTGCCCATTTACTGCAATCAGCCTCCACCACAGTGGAGCTGTGATCTCTGCTGGGGCTGGCATCAAGGCACTCATGGCCAAGGCAGCTCTAGCCTCAGGTAGGACTGGGGAGGAGAAGGAGAAGTTGTAGAGGAGCTCTGCAAACCTAGACTCGTTCAGATAATAAAATTTTGAATAAGATTTTTCACAGAAAAGTTATAATGTGTGTCACAGAAATGTATCTGCATTTAGACGAAACTTGTAAGCCCTGAATCTGTCATAACTCCTCAGGAAAGTGACACTGGTCTGTCCCACTCAGGTCTGTGAGGACACCTCCAGGTGCAGAAAAAGATAGAAAAGTCTGCTCCATGCTGAGTGTGTCCTTATCTTCACAAGACTGTCTGGCCACAAGAACATGTGTCCTCACCCAGCATCTAGCAAAGATGGACAAACACTCAGGACAATTAGAGATGCTGAGTGGGACATCCTGGATGAGAAAAAATTAAAACCTGTGACTATTTTATAGGGGGAGGAGAAGGAGGGCTACAGCAAAGGCCGGTCAGACACTTGCAGTTGCTCTTCTGGAAGTCAAAAATCACCTGCATTAGTATCTGTGTGGCAGGAGAGGGAGTGGAGAACACTTCTCTCCCTTGGTAACAGGAATCTCTTGGCACAGGGTATTGCTGCAGACAGCCAGTTCTTAAATCTCATAGCAGGGTGCATTATCATAAAGAGTATCATGTAACAGAGTTAGCTGAGGTCTGCCTGGTACTGAATAACACCAAATAAAATCCCTCCACTTAGTCACTCTACCCCAAATTTCTGCACCTTGAATTTAATATGCTCCTGATGACTGGGACTATCAGGAAGGAGACTCGGTGCAGTGGACTATATTTAAGCATGGTAGCAGAATGATATTTTGATGGTTAATTTCTTTGATCTTCTGTTGAATTTAAATTTGCCTACAGTGGTTTCCCAGTTTCAATTAGTACACAAAACAAACTTTGCGTATTTTCCGAGATTATGTTCTTCATTATGTGTTGGTGTAGTTTTATATGTTGTTGCCAAGAAATCTGCTTTTGACAAATTGCACAGGAGGCATTTTGAGATTGTGATGGAGTTGATTGAGTTTTGGCCAAATTCTGTACACTTTTATCACTGAAGACTGAAATACAGATGCTTGTTACATTAAAATATATAGAATTTGCTTTGGCCCTGAAAATCTGTGTCACATTTTAAAATAACCAATTTGGGTACAATTTGAGTTAAGTGGCAAGTAAACAATGCAAATGAAACTGTTTTGTTAGCTAGAAAGTAATTGAAAATCTGCAACTAATTATAAATTGGCAATATACAAGTCTCCAGGAAGCTGAAAGGAATACTTTGCTGATATATTGTTTAGTTATATTCGAAATGAACTTACTCTGCAGTTTGTGCAAGAAATTTTATTGCTTATTGTAACTTTACTTTTGAAAAATGAAACCACTCAGATTTCATATGAGAAAAAGTGTAGTTTTTTAATCAAAGATAACCGTTGTTATGTCACATAGTTTTTATTTTCTTTTATTTCACATGGGCCTTGAGCTTCAGCTTTTGTGTGGAGGTTTGAATTTCTTCAGTGTTTGTCAGTATTCTAAGTCTTGATTGGCACCTTCATTGTGTTTTTCAGCTCATCACCTCAACACATTTCTCATGCATTAATGTAGCTGTACAATACCTTTGAGAAATAAGGATGTGTTGTCACATATGAGAAGAAATTCTTTGCTTGTATCTGGTTGAAAAAAGTGTGGGATTGGCTGGAAAACATCTATTGTCAATGCCACCTAGATGTGTAACACAAGGAGCTAGTCAAAACATCCAGGTAATTGTCATGTGGATTTGTGTTGCCAGAATGTGTGCCATGTGCAGACATCAGGTTTTGGTGAATATCAGCTTTTGTGATTGAAGAATTATTATTTAAAAGGAACATGTAAATACACAAGTTTTGATAAATCAATGTGAGTAATTACTAAAACCCAGTTTAACAATCCTTGATGTACATAACATCATTCAAAAAGCATTTCACAGAACTTGAAGAAGTGCAGAGGGAGAAATACTTTATCCCAGAGCAGCAGGACATGATGGAAAGCTCAATGCTATCTCTATTTTGGTGTTGTCACCAAAAGCCCCAAGAGGCTCCACAACAAGCATGGACCCAAACTCCTTCTCCGAGAAGTAAACATTCCCAAGCTCTTCCAAACTCAAAAGTTGTCCAGGTAAGATGCAGAGGATGCAAAGCAGGTTTTTGGGGGAGAAAGGTAACCATGCAGTTACTGTTGTATCATTCTGTATTACACAGATGGACAAGGAAAAGAACATAAAGAATGAAAATTATGTCCTCAATTCAGATAGAATACGAGTAAGAGCCACAGGAGAGCTCCAGACTCACAGTGCCAGGCTAACTAATCATCATCATGTTGTATTCACCCATGTGGCAGTTGCTTTCTCTGAATAAACATTTCACTGATGTGTACTCCTCTTTAACAAACCTTGGCTGAGAGAAATTTCAGACCAGAATTTTCTACAGTCCTGTGCTCTTTCCCATAAACCAGTACTGATTAAGTGAATCATATGTTCTTCTGATATTAAGTTTTTAATATAAAGTCTTGTAGTCAGCAACTAGTAGAGATGTCTTGCTTTGAAACACCACTTAGAAAACACCACACTGTGATACAATGTGGGCTCAGATATGATGCTTTTAGAGCTGTGTAGAGGCCAACAAGGGGAGATGTTTCCTAGTCCTGTGCTGAGGAACTCTGGACAGTCTGTCATTAAAAGGAAAACGCTTCAGCCAAGGAGCAGGAATAGACATCTTTTCTTTTTGCAGTAAACATTTCCAGACTTGTGTAAGTAGCTCCTGTGAGTACAGGTTGCAGGATGAAATCCATAAATACCAGGCTTAAACAAGCGAATCTGCATTGAGAGCATTTTAATAAAAAGTTAGCATGGGTTGTGGGGAAGGAGGGGATGAAGCACTGGGGGAATGGAGAATATGAGTCATGGCATCCACACTGAAACAAATCTTTGAGCACAAATCACAATATAAAATTTTAAGGGCTTGATCCTGCCTTTGGCTATGCTGGTGTGTATTGTTACATATCCTGTAAATTTGACTACTGTTACATGGTACGTGGTACTGTGCACTCACATAACTGAGCTCTGAGCTCTTGGTTTTTATAGTCTTTATTTTTTAAATCCTGTAAATGCTGTTGGACTTGGCTTTTTAGAATGCTGAACAGATGCAGCAAGATTTTCCTACACTTCCTCCCCACTTACAACCCTGAATAATTAGTGGATGTGTTGCATTTTTCGATAAAGACTTCTTAGAGAGCTGCTTGGTGAATAAGGCCACACAGAATGTGTCATTGTTGCTGCTGCAGGTTTTGAGTTTATTTGTGTATTATGGGTACTGTATACCACCACATAGTAATGAAAAGCTATATGCTCCGGTCTGCTGGTTCACTACACAGTCTGTGTGATTACAAATTGTTTGAATAACAGTGGACTATTGAAACTCTATCCAGATGTGCGTGTTGCTAATTATGGGAATACCCACAAAGGCGGATTACCTCTTTTGTTAGCACTCCCAACCCGTTTAAAAACAGGAAAGTGAAAAGCAAGTAGGCAGCAAATAAGAAGTAGCCATACATGCTGGAGATGAGCACTTCATAATTAATTCCCAGGGAAGAAAAATCCTTGGCCTGGCAGGATGCATTTCTGGAGTGTAACCAGATGCAGTTTAATGCACAGGAGAGATATCCCAAAGTGGCAAAATCTGAAACAGTCCCAGAAGTGGCATAACACCATTCATGTCAGGAAAAGCCCAGTTAAAGAAAGACATGGAGGGGAAAGAGGATCTGAGCAATTGTCAGCTTTCTGACATAATTATTAAAAAAAGTTTCAGTAATTTGGTATGAGGTTTTGGAAGGACAGGTAGGGGAAAATGTGATCATATCTTTCTAGAATTTAGGTACTTTTCATTTAATGAGCTGGATCACTATCCAGAGGGGCTTTTAGGATGAACAGTACTCAGAGTACGAAGGACTCAGTGTGTTTCCAGGCACCACACTGGGATGACAGTGTTTTCACATTGTCTTCCAGAAGTGCTGTCTGCTGGCTTTGGATGAGGGAGAACATCATGTCTACTCATAAAGTGACCCTCAATCACTTTTTCTCTTTGCTTTATTTCATGAGTTGCCATGAATTGCACAGGAGATGAAATGCAGAATGTAGAAGGAGAAAATGCCAGTGGCAAAAATTCAGTGTGGGATCCAAACTGTTTGAGGAAAACATAGGAATAGATGAAAGAAAGGGTGTTGAATGGCTTACCTACCTGTCTCCTTAACAGCTTGTGATGAGGAGATAAGTAGTTTATAGCAACCTTCACTCAAATTCCTTTCTTCTTCTTCTTTTTTTTTTCTTTTTTTCTTCTTTTTTTTTTCTTTTTTTCTTCTTTTTTTTTTCTTTTTTTCTTCTTTTTTTTTTTGTTTTTTCCAAAAGGTGGGGATTTAACTAGAGAAACTCTGACTTTTCTAGCTTCTCTGGAAGAGAGAGAAGATATCTGAATTCAGACTTGACCCCACTTTGTATAGCTTAATTTAAATAAAAATGATGTATTTCCTCTTGAGTGATTAATAGCCAAGTGTGGTGACATACAGGAACAATGAGCTTGACCTTCTAGGTAAAGGATAACTGCTGTGTTAAGTTGATTACATAATTTCCCCTAAATAAGTTGACAAGCAGTGAGCATGATTTTCATGACTTCTGATCTTGTAAATGCACACTTAAAAGTGATTTGCCTATTCCTCTGAAGGAAGTCTTGTGTTCTGTGGGACACGTGTTAAATAAATTCCAAATGGCCTAAAGTGAGATGTTGAATCCCAGCAGCCAGGGTCTGTGCAAACAGGCTGGCCTGCCAGGGAATTGTAAAGTGTGAAATACTCTGAACTGGAATCCTGAACTTAGAGAGGTTTCACATCCTCTGGACATCTCAGCAGCTTATTAAGCAAGCCAATAATTCTTCCTCCTCCTCCTTGTAGAGTGAATTTTTCTGTTACATAGTGTGAACCTTACTTTCGAGGATTCAAATTTTTCTTTCTGCCCCCAGAAATGAGAGCATTAAAGATGCTCTGACTATCCATATTGTGCTGATAGGGTTTTTATATAGAAACAGAATCAGCCCACATGCCACCTAGACCTTATTGCATTCCTTTATCAAGTTTCAAAATCTACAGCGGAGGACAACTGCTGGCATTGCCCTGGGCATGAAAAATGGGAAAGAATGGAATATTGATGGGAAAGCAGTCCTCTCCATAAGTTGCTCCAGTGTTAAACATTCATTACTTAAAAAGAAAAAAGCCCCTACTTGACTTCAAATTATTGCTTTGGATGAAGCAAATGCTAAAATCAGTTTCAGAAAAACGCTTTGCCCAATGCTTGATTTCTGCTTTCCTAGGGGAGATGTGGTTAGCACTTCTGACTGACTCAGTGGAAAAATGGGCCATAGAATGATTTGAATGTGAAGGAAAAATGTCACACATACTGCCTATGTGGTTTTCCTCCACTTGTGGAGGTTTAGACAATCTCTCATACTTCTCAGGAGGTCCAGGGGATCATCACATAAGCTTCCACAAGATCCCATGGAGATCCTGCACTGTGCTACCTGTGGTCCTAATATCCCTATGTACACAGAAGAGCTCTCCTCCAAGTAGGGCTCTCCATCTCCAGCCTTTACCAGTTCTGTACTTCCCTTGAGAGTGCCAGCAGTGTTTTGCAATAGCTGGATCAGCACCAAATTCAGCCTATGTCCAGCAGAGTCCCTCTGACCCATTGCTGTGTGATTCAGCAAATATCCAGTCTCCCAGGAGTTGTAAGACTCAGTAAAAGACTTCCCATCTGCAAATCCCAATCCTGTTAAATTAGGGCCAAGTTTTGTTTCTTTGGTTTCTTCTTCCACACTTTGGAAAGGAAAGAACTTTGTCAGCAGGTTTGTGTGCTCCACCCATGGTCAGGCCATGTAGCAACCCCAAACTTGAAACACAGGACAATCCAACCCCAAGTCCATGGCCTAGGGGCTCAAAAGTGAGAGGAAATTGCAAGTGCTACCTTTACAGTTAATCCATCATAATGGATGACTTTTCTCCCTTCCTCTCTCTGTCCTTTGCATGCAGAATTTTTTTTTTTTTTGAGGATTCAATTGAAATGTTGCCTGTCTCTTCCAGAAGGGAAGCTGCTGAAAAAAGAGATCATATTGTGTAAGGCAGCATGAAATGCAGTAGGTACACTAGGCTGTCTTGTCCTTTCTCTGTGATAAGCACTGCACTGAAGTCTACTGTCATTTGTGTGTACATGTGAATATCTTTCTGTAATGGAATAAGAGTGCTTGCAAAAATGGCTACTGAAGTGCCCAGCCAGTGCACTTACTGCAGGAGAGTGACAGGATAAGAGAAGTGGCAGAAACAAAGATAGGAAAAGAGATTTTTGCACTAACAAGTGTGAAGCGATAAGCTTGACCTGTATGGGAAATGCAGAGAATCCTTAGTGCACTTGGCAGGCCAAAATTAGCTGTGCCAATTAGTTTTCAGCAACACTGATCTCTGAGAGCCCTTTACTTATTTTCTCATTTGTGGAAGAAAACTGCTGGCTCACTGCACTCCACTTAAAAACTTCTTAGCAAGCTAATTCACTTAGGCATAAATAACTTTCCTGGGTGTTGAAGCCTGGGGTAGGAATCAAGGGGATCTATAGAGGTGGACGGGGAGGTGTTGTGTGGAGGTTTTATTGGCCACATGGATAAGTTATGTGTGTCATCGAAACTGAGTGCCTAATCACCTCTGACATGTCATCACAACTGCAGCATGCTCAGCAAGGCAAAAGGGAGGGAAGAAAATACATATTTCTTTCTCAAGTATGCACAGCTAGGAAACAGCCGTCTCATTTTTCATCTTCCTTCGGGGTAGGTGTTCAGGCCGTGTCTCTGCCAGGGAATGGGGGCTGTGTGCTTCACACAGGAATGAAGTGTGGTGTTTGGAAGAAGAGATCTTGAAGTGCTGTTTAGCAAGTAAACACTTCTGATTAGAGTGTGAGAATAGAGAAGTAGTCTGTACCTGATTAATTTTGGACACTTTGGGAAAATTGGAAGCCAAGGAGGAAAAAGTCTGTAGTAAACAAGACATTACCAAGTTTCTAGTTTTGTCTGTTTATTTAACTAATTCTTCCTTGTGGGAACAAGGGAAGGAAAGATGAGTTATGCTGGCATAGAATGATAGTCTGGGTATCAGTGAAGAAAGAAAGAGAAATGTCAGTGCTTAGGTGAGTCAGAAGGGGCTGTGGTAGCATCTCTGGGATGTCTTCTCCAGCCCCTGTGTCACAAAAAGTTCTTCAGTTGTAAATTGGGGGAGGGTAATGAAAAGGCAAATTAAACTGGTCTTTGAGTAGAAGAAGGAATGGAGACTCAGAAAGATTACACCCAAAGAGGAGGGAGACATAACAGAAAAGAAGGATTAAAGGTGGTATCTGCAAAGACACCACAGGGAAATGAGCCTTTTGGCTGCTGAGAATCTGAGAATCCAGCAAAGCAGAAGGCTGGGAGCAGCAGGGGAGTAAATCAGACACCCTGTGTTGAATCAGTGCAGGAGGAATTGGAGGGAGCAGACTGGCCAAGGGTGAACATGAGGCTCAGCAGAGCAGTGATTGCATTAGGCACAAGCAAAGGGACAGAGAGGAGGCAGCTCGTGTTAGGTTATCACAATTAGATTCTGCTGGGGGTAAGGAAATGTGATTCAAGAGGTTGGTTGTTAAATTAGGATTTCCTTGCATCATTTTATCAGATCTCACATCATCAAGTCAAATTTCATTCTGTTCAAGTGGATCTTAGGAAACTGTCAAAACAGAAATTGCACCTAACGTGGGAATAGGAGCAGACAAAGCAGTCCAAGGATGAAAAGGAACTTTTTGGACTAAGCTATGATTTTTCTTGTGTCCCAAAGGCTTCTCAGGAGAAGCATTTTCTCTCCAATGAATTTTCCCAGCCAGATTTTTGTCTTGTTTTTTGGCTGTTTGCATTTGTATTTGTCGTACCTTCCTTGTATATTTCTTCCCCCCAATCTCAAGCTCTGGCTTGTGAGAGCAGAAGGTGATACAAAGATATCTGTATCTGCAGCAAGAGGCAGTGTGCCATTAGGGCCTTGGAGGGAGGCTGGCCATGTGGGAGATCTCTTCCACATCACCATTTCCCCCATCTGTGGAACTAGCAGGCTATGACTACAGGACTTTGCTGAATAGGGTCTTGGAAAAATCTAGCTATAAACTCACAAAGCCTGGCTTTGTGTCCAGAAATGGTGTTTCCACACAGTAGATCTGATTTCTACAGCTTTACACTCTTCGAAATACCAGCCAAGGCAAGTCCATGTAACCATGTTAAATTCCTTTCTTTTCTCTTTCTTAAATCAACCAATTTGTGTAAACCTCTGAAGAGACAAACTGACACCACTTTGACCAGTCAATGTTGATTTTTATTAATTGCTTAAAACTTTTTTTTTTTTTTTAAAAAAAAGGTCAGGTCTGTGCTGCAGATTTCTATCAGCACAGCTGTTCTGGTCAGACTGACACCTCTCAGTGAGCAAACACTACACATGTAGATGCAATTATACCTCAAAATGGTGCTTGTTTTGCTTGCGGGGATGATTTTACTGTACCACTACAAAGAGCAGATTTGCCAGTGTAAGTTTACACCGCCCCAGGAATGCTTTGTCTGTTTACTGTGCTGGTATTCCTTTATCAGTAAGGCATTTGCAGTGTAGACATGGTCTTATTTGGAGGGCTGGTTTTAATCCTGACACATGCTAAAGTGATTACACTGCTGATTGAGGACTCAATAGAAGGACTCCAACTGATTTGCTCTGGATCAGGGCCTGAAAGGAGAGGAATTATCTTGTGGTTTGAACACAGGGGTAGGAGCTCTTCGTGCACACCCTGGATTTGATATTGACTTCATTTGTCTCTGCCTCTAAAATTGGGGGTGTTTTGGAATTTGTCTTACAGGAGTTTTGTGAGACTTAGTTGTTTCATGTTCCTGTTCCAGGACACGAGCAAAATCTATATCCCCAAATGAATAGCCACTACATTTAAAATTTAAAAAATAAAAGATAAATATAACAGCCTAGCTACTTCTGCAGCTGTTCCAATGGCACCAAGTGCTATTGCAGCAAAGGCCCTGGTTCTGGGCCAACCTGTGTGACTGCTTTGAAGAGGCTCCCCTGCCTTTATGAGGTGTGTATCACAGATTGGGATGCATTGCACCACCACATTTCCCATGGGTGTTCCTGGTAGCCCAAATGCTCTTTCCCTTTTATATTTACAGTATCCATATTTTAGGATTCTGTTTAAGGGCCTTAGAGCTCTTGGATGGCCAAGTCAAACTAGGAACATCTACGGCATGGGGACCTGTGTGCCAGTATAGGACCTTGCGGTCCTGAAATGAGTGCTGCCCCTTCTACAGGGCTTAAAAGCTGAAAGCTGGGAGGGAGCAGATGCAGGGACTTTGTCCAGGGACTTTACTTTCCCTAGGGACTGTAACACCAATGTGCTTTCACTGCTCTTTCATGCCAGCCCTAGAAGCAAGATTAAAAAGTACACATCTGTTGGGAAGTCCAGGTCAGTGGATGCCATGTCCTGTGGTAATCTGGCACATACAAGGTTGGTGGAGACACATCCCTCCTTCAGACTGTCAGCTTCATTTCTTCATCAGCCTTTTGCAGAGGCAGTGCCAGCATGTTGAAGCTGAAGGGCTTTTTCCATTCCCTTCCTATCATCACGCACAGGGCTGTAGACTAAGCAGGTTCCAGTTGGGAAATACAATCCCTGAACATGTGAGATCACACCAAGGAGCCAATCCCTACAGGAAACAAAATTAGTAGGAAATAGCTATTACTCATCGTGTTCCCTTTTTACAAATGGTGAATCCTTTTTAAAAGCCACATCTGGGAAATGGAAAACTAGTGTTTGGAGCAGAAATCTTTATCTCTAGGAAAAGACAAGTTTCATCCTTTTTTATGGCTTAATACAGAATTTTTGGACTGTTCTTCACTCTGTAATCTGTAGCTTGCTTAGTCTGTGGCTGTTTTTACATATATTTTCTCAACTGTCATCTATTGGCACCAGAGACAATGTCAAGGGAACAGATTTCTATGACAAATTACTGCATAGAAGAAAGAGATGGTGTGTGGTTGTGTCTTGTGCCAGAATGATTAATTCCAGAAAGACCCCTTAAATTCCAATGAGTGCTTCAGAAATCAGAGTATTTTGATACTGGCCAGCTTGATTTAAGGCTACTAAAATTATTCAGTTATGCTTCTACCTCATCTGAAGTACTTCTTGGCACTGTTGTAGGTTGCAGGGGGGAAAAATGGATATTTAAAAATTATTCTTTCTGCACACTGCTAGAAGGAAAACAAGGCTGTGTTTGGTGTAACTTTGCCAGGGCCTGGTAAAACTGATCACAGTTAAAGTAAGCAAAAATGAGCCTGTCATGTGCAGCAAAAACATAAGTCTCCCTGGTTGTAACCCACAGTCTGATGAATGAAAATCAAGGGCACTGTAGAACATCCTTTTTAAACCAAGTCTTTCTGAAAGTTGACAGCACTAAACCATTGCATGGGCTGGCATGTTCTACAGGAGGATTTCTGCACTTTTCTCAGGCTTACTAACAACACTTTGGTTTGCTTGATAACCAATTGCAAAACTGAGATATAGGGTAGGTAAGGGCTGTGTTGATGGTCAAGAAAGCAGACTTACAATTAAAAATAATATCTAGGCTACAGAATGACACTTCTGAACCTAGTCCTGCAATTCATCTTGGAAAGATTGTCTTGCACAATCCCCATTTAATCTGTCAATATTTTCTTGTTGCTGCTACTCTGAAACCCCAGTTTTCAGGTGACAGTAGCTTGTGAAGAAATACAGGGAAGAGAAAAAAGTGAAAAATATCACTACAAATGTGGTGATTCATTTTCTACTGCACAGACATTTAGGAAACTTAGTCTTTTGTTTCGTGGTTATAACTTCCACTGTCAGTAGTGCCAAAAAAAAGTTGGACACAGGTTTCTATCCATGGTGTGACTTTCTTTTGTGAAGTTCAACTGGTCATGGGACAATACTGTAAGGGAAGCAGACATTTTAAGTCAGTGGCTGCTTTAGCTTGAATTAGTTTGTAAAATCTGAGATGTAGTCAGAAACCTTTGACACCAGCACAGCTCTTTAGGAAGGAATGGCTGCTTAAGGGACTGCTTTTAAATATCCTTGCTCCTGCTGGGTGATGACCAGCTTTGAAAGGCAGCCTGGCAGGTTGTTGTTTGAACCAGGACTAAGAAAGGAATATAGGGATCCTAATGTCATTTAAATTTTCAGAGAGGAAGAACCAGGTTAAGTTTAAGGTCAACTGGTTTTGTAAATACAGTCTGTAATTTGAGTTTTCTGTAATATTTGCAAAACAAACGTTTTGTGAGCAGAGGTGGTGCCCAAGTGGCTAGCTGTAGTTCTACAATCTACTTTATATTTTCTTTACACAGCTCTGGATTAGAAGGTTTGGGTTCTCCTAGGTGCAAAAAAGCAAGTTTTAAAAAGATAGTTAAATATAGTGAGAAATATGAAGGGCTGTGATGGGGGAAAGAGAGGGTATAGCAGGCGGAAAGAACCCCCGGGGAATGTTAAGTGCACATGTAAGAATAGGACATATGATCCTTCTTTATTATTGTCCATTTAAAATTACAATGTGTTCCACTTAAACTAGACATGCTAATAAAATAAGAAGAGTCATTTATAGTGGACAAATTCCAAAGACCAAAGCTGGGTCCTCATTTAAATTCTGCTCTTTTGTTAGGGCACCCTACTGACATAATTCTCTATTGTTTCTGCCATTATCGCTTGCTTAATGCAGGACATAGTGTCGGGAAATTCCTGTCTGGCACTTACAAGGTGTTTCTAAAAAGGGGAACAAAAGAGTCAAGAGCACACAGGGAGCAGGAAGAAGCTGCGAGGGGAAGTGGCAGCAGAGGGAGGAATTTTCGAGATAGAAGCAGGGGCTGGGGGAGTCAGGCAGACCAAGGGAAGAGCAGCAAGAAGTGGGGGCAGGCAGAACGTCTCTGCACTGCCTCTGCAGTCCCAACTATCACAGGCAAATCTCACAGGAGACTTAGCAAGCACTGAAGGATGATGAAAATGCAACATTTCTGAGTGTGGAGTGGAGAGCCCCTGGGCTGGGAGGGCACAGGACAGAGCAGGAGGATCCGCTGAGGAAGAGAGGCTGCATCACTGGGAAACTGAGGCTGGAATGCTGGCTCCAGAAGAGTCTGATGGAGGTTTGATGCTGAGGACTTGTGGTGGTCAGTGAATGGGAGAAGAGTTGGTGTCAAGGCTATCTACTTCTCCTGATACTCTGGATATGAGGAGCAAGATATCCTAGCTTGCACTAGCCTGGACATAAGAAGATTACTCTGCACTGTCATTTGTTAATAACAATGTTGTTTTCTGACATATAATTAGAAAATACATCTTGCTTTGCCTCCAAGCACTGTCACCTTATTGCATTTGCACATTTTTCGTAATATTTCAAGCGAACTGACCAGATAACATTAATGAATATATTAGATAGGCAGGCACTTTTAAGGAAAAATAATAAACATACTTGTATATTAAAAAGTTAATTCAGTCTGGAGCCAAACAGGTAATTTTCCCTTCAGCATTTTTTCACTCAGCTAAGACAGGTTGGACTAGGAGTGCAGTCACCCTGTCTACGCTCTTGGCTTGGCTTGCATACCAGGGGCGAATTTTCTTCAGAGACAGACAGCAAGATGATCTGATTGGCCTCGGTCCAGGGCATGCTCACAAAGGGCCCTTTGATGGAGGGCTCCTTGGTGAGCCCTGTACCAAAAGCTGCCTGCCACCCTCCTTTCAAAGATACCCATTTACAGTAATTCAGGGAGGGGGAGAAGGGAAATAAATAAAGAGACGTCAAATAGGAGGGTTGCCACAGGAATAATTACGTTACTGGGCTTGGAGGGGGTAGGGAAGAGGAGGGGGGAGTTATTAAGTAAACTGCTGGATGTTGAAGTAGCTGTTTGGCAACAATGCAAGAACATAAGGCATTTGCAATTAAGCTCATTAAAGCTTCATCATTTTGCTTATCAATCTTTTCTGAAAAGGGTGGGGTGAAGCACCATATATTAAAACATGGCTGCTTTTATAGATAAGGAGTGATCACTGCCTGTTTGACTCTCTGAGCTGCCCTGTGGTACCCATCCTGTGATGGCATACATGATTAGCTGATTTAACTCCCTCTTGTACACAGGGAGGGCATTTAGAGAAGTTGGTTATTGTGTCCCTGCACTCCACTGCTGCAACACCCAGTCCAGGCAACTGCTCCTCTTTCCTGTTCTCTTGTTTGGTATCCAGATGTGGTCTCCTGCCTATCTGTCAATTTTGATCCCCTTTGTTCTCAAAACTGGTTTTTGGAAGAGGATTTACTGAAGCCTCCACACCATGGAATAAGGGGAAGGTGAACTGGATCATCAGAGCCATTGCTTCCTCTCTCAGTGGGGTTGTCCTCTGACTGGAGTCCGTACTATTCCATGCTCATCAGAGGCTTTGAGTTTCAATGGAAACAACAGCAACTTGAAGATACATTAGTGGATAGAACTGATCTGAGTCGTTCCAGATCTGTTGGAGTTCTCAGCCTGCCTGAACTGATTTTTAACAAGGCCTCTTCTGGCTGAGGGACAGTGGAGTGTGTGAGTTGACTGGCAAAGCCATCAGAGCAGCACTCTTGGTGTGAGAGCCTTGCAGTAAGAACAGCAGGAATACTGCTTTGGAGCTGCTTCCCAGAGTACAAGGAGGGAGGTCTGGGAAGAAATCAGGTCTGTCTTCTTCTGGTAATGCAAAAGTCAATGTGTGCCACTACAGATTATTGTGGATAGTAGGTGTGTAAGGACAGCATTTCAGATACAGATACCTCTCATCATCCAAGAGCTTCAGAGCACTGTAGATATGAGCTAAGCCCTGAACCATCCCTTTGTGGGAGGTGAGCTTTACCTTCACTTTCCAGATGGAAAAGTTCTGGCTCAGAGGTAACCACAAGAGGCACACTGAGTGTCTGGGGCAGGTCTGAACCCAGAAGTCCTGGTTCTCACAAGTCCAGTTTCTCCAGTACAGCCTTGACCATGCAGCTCTGAGATTTCCTCTGTGTTTAGGTTGACAGCAACCATACTGACCTTCAGAATTTTCTTTCAAAACTGATCCATTTTTTCTTGCTTCATTTCTTTCTGGTAGCAACTCATTTCCATTTGTGATGCTTAGGGATGTTGAGATGGGACCTTGTTCAGAAGTGTCTCTTTCTATATTAAGTTTCTTTTCCATTGCCTGCACAATATATTGTCTATTGTCTATACAGTGTTAAAACTCACTTTTACTTTGAAAGAAGGGAAAGGAAGAAAAAAAAAAAAAAGAGAAGCTGGGGGAAATACTGATATGAAGATGGGTATGGAAGGAGTAGCACCACTAATACAAACATGTAGGTCATATTGCCATGTGGGAATGGAAGCCAGCTTGAACTTTAATTCTTAGTTTGATCAAGGTAGTGTAAAACCAAACCCCAGAGGATTTCCAATGGAGAAACTGGATTTATATTTTACATATGAGCTGTAGTTGAAGCCAAATGTTCATTCCACTCAAATTGTGTAGGTGGATTACTTTACTTCCAGCCTTGAAGTATCATGTTTTTAGCTGCTAATAAACTTAATAAAATCCATTTCTTATTTCCCCTGGTGTACTGTGTTCATGAGCCTTGATGTGCCATAAGAGCAATGCTGTCCAGAAAATTCATTTATCAAGAAACAGACAAATGATGTGTATGAATAAGTCAAGAGGAAAAAGAATATATGTACCACTCTTTCAATGACATTGCTCTTACCAGATCTGCCAGCTTCCTATTTTCTTCTGACTTACAACTGGACCAAAGAGTTGAGAAAACTTAATAAATGTTCACATCATCAACCTAATAGAGAACTGAGGTATGTACAGGTTGGGGTTTTTTTTATTTTTTAAATTGTTCCTTTCCCAATCCCAGAAACATCTTTCTGTACCAACAAGCTTCCAGTTTTGGCTTAGCTCCCAGAACCAGACCTGCCATTTCACACAATGTGTGATCAGTCTAAGGGTTCATTGCCACTGGAATTCACTGACGCCAAGAATTTACGAAACTGAATGAGGGATTAGACATTTATGTAGATAACAAAATATCTAGCATTATTGTAGCTAATATAAAGAGATCACTGAGAAGGAGATAAAACCTCACTTTTGAAAGGTGTTAGATAATGTTTAATATTTAGAATTGGGGTGAGACTTCCTTGGGCACTTCCTTCCAGGAGGAGGTAGACTATCACATGGTATCCTTGAACTTTGACATGTTCAGTCTTGGATACTGAGTTGGAAGAGTTGTAACTGGTTATACACAGCAATAACTCTTTCTATTCCGTGCACATTTTCTGATGTCCCACAGTTAACTAAATGAGATAATCCAGAGAGTGCCCTTTAGCCCACAGTGTTAAATTCTACCACTGGCCAGCAAGAGGTGCCAAGTGAACTAAGACATCAGTGAGGGTGGACAATGTAGTGAGTTAAATCTTGTCTTCAAGACTCAGAAGTACAGAGTTGAATGGAAGCTTCCTTGCAGGCAAAGCCACTTCTTTCAACCCCTTCATATCCCCCATATGCAATGAAATGTCACCCCTTCTTTCAAAATGTGGCTGTGGCACATTGCTGGAGCACAATGAATTCATCACATCACTTTCATTTATTGGGGCGAGTTGGGAGAGGAAATAATCTTTTAAAATATTTAGGGTAAACAAAAGAGTAAAAAAGAGTGGGAAACAAACTGTTTTATCGTAACAAGGAGTGGGAACCAGACAAGGAAGGAAATTAGAGGGGGTAGAGGCCTCAGGTACAGAGGAAGAAGTAAGATCTTAGGTAGAAACAGGAGGGTAAGGCAGGGTTGAACATATAAACAAAGGGTTTAAGAGAAAAAGCAACATGACTTTTGAGGCTTTTAATGCACATCTGACCCAAATCATCTGTCCTTTCAGACTCAGCCCATCACCTCCCTTGTTTAGACTTTATTTTTCCTTGGAGATCTGTAATCCTTGCTCTAAAGAGCTCCTGACTTGGTGGGCATGTGTTGTGTTAGTAAATGCTGCTATTGAAGTCAGCAGACTTGTTAAAACTTGTTCTTTTTCTGCAGCGATGGAGTTTGTGGTGAGCGGGGAGTGCAAGCCCGGTCATTCCTCCTGGGGTGTGTGCAGCCTGGAAGGGGTTCAGGGAGAGGGGGGAGACCCAGGCAGCCCAACAGCAGTCTTCCCACCTCTCTGTTGGCCATGGCAGAGGGTTCCTCATGGAATCTCTTTGTAGGGGGAGTAGGGGTTATCAAGAGCACAGAGTTTTTCTTTCCAGCAAACAAAAATTGCCACTGAAAACTCTTTCAGAACTTAATACAACCTGAGGCAATATTTCTCCTGCAGAAACCACAAACAACTCCATGCATGTGTATTTAGGAAAGGACTCCAGACTCATCTGAGCAGATCACAGGGAACTGTAGGGGTGCAGGGAGTACAAAAGGCACTGTTGGTGGTGTTGGGCTCTGTTGGCTTTGGTCAGTCATTGAGGGCCAGTCCCTCGACTTCCTCAGGGGGCCTGTTTCTATCCACTTCAGTAGAAAAGGTAGAGGAAGGAGGAAAATGGAAGTTGACCATGTTACATTTAGAGTTTATCAGTTCTCTTCTGCAAATGTTTTCACTGGGAAAATTAAGTTTCTTTTAAAGATGAAGTCCACTAGCATGTAACGAGTGCACATAAAGTGATGAGCCCTACCAATGTATTTGCAGAAGACAAACATTTACCAATCTTTTTCTGGTACAGGGCTTTTGTTTCATGCTAAAAATAAATTTTTAAAAAGTTTATTGACTTTTAAAAGATATTGCTCTTTTCAGTTTCCCTTATTCCGACTCTCCACTGTATCCCTGAGAGATATTATGTATTCCTTGGAAAAGTATTTTATTTGAGAAGGGTAAAACCACAGTCAGGTTTTTGCATATCATTTTCATGAGTATTTGGAGATGTTATGTGGACCAGAAAAAGTAAAGGTGCCATCACTCTGTATTCTAATTAGTGTGTGCATGAAAAAGAAAAAGAGAAAATGGAACCTGCTCTTTGATACTAAACCCCAGCATTGTTGGAGGATCTTATACAGAGATTTTAAATTGAGCTTTTGCAGCTATTTCTTTCTCCTTGAAGAATCTGTTGGCCTGAAGTTGTGTAACTCACTAATAAAGTCATTGTGGGGGTCTTTGCTATCTTGGAAAATAAAAGATTAGAAAATTGCAGCGCAAAGCTCATGTTTGCTAAAGTGATCAACCTTAAATGGTGTGTGGGTTATCTCAGAGTCTAATCAGCATAGCTGATTTGAATAGAGCTGTCTTTAAAATAGAGATCTGCTGGTTAAGATTTGTTTTCATTTAGGTCTTACTTTCAGCAATAGGATTAGCCTAAGGTCTATATATCTACAGGCTCTTGTATAAACAAGCAGCTTAAACAAAACTACCATTATTATACTGATTTAGGGAGAGAGAAAAGCCTTGTTTGGTTTATTGAGTTAAGATCATATGTGTGACAAATAAAGCCTTCCTTTAAATGTAAGTTTTGTCCCATTCAATATAGTAAGTTTTTTGAGGAAAAAAAATTTACAAAGGCAAACATTATTCTTAATGCCAATTCAATTTGTCACCTCCAGGTTTTAATCCCATAGGCTGGTGAAATACGTGCTATTTCATCCAGTTGAGCAACAAGGCAGCTGATATCACCATATTTATCACCACTGGGGTGATATAATCAATTTACTTCTTGCTATAAGAACTGCCCTTACACTTCCTTTTTCTACCTTTTACTCAATAGCCTTATTAAACCCTTTTCAGTGCTGATTTATTGCAGCCATGGATGATGTTGTGTTCTGTGGTGCTTCCCCCACAAGTAACTTCAATTGCTGTTGTCACTCCTTTCTCTTTTTTGTTTTATTCAGCACATCAGGTTTTATTTACTATCTTAAATTGTCTCATAAATAAAATGTGAAAGTTCTGAGCTCAGTTAGCAACTTGAGATCTAATGAGGGGTGGCTGATCATTTATGGTATGGATGCCATGGGTTTTATTTCCTACAACAGCAAGCAGAGTATGCATGTTTCTGAGTCCCCATCACAGGAGGTGCTGTGAGCTTAAAATTGGTTTGTGACCAAAGAAGGACTGAAAAGCATGGTGGGAAAGTGCTGTTGGACAGAACCAATCTAAAAATGTTTGGGGTTTTTTTAATATCTATTCAATTCAGATGCTGAATTTGAAACAGGAAAAATATCAGGGAACTGTTTCAAATTGCCACAACACCAGTTAAGTTAAACTATTGTTAAATGAATGTGAATAAACTTGTCTCCTTTTTAGTCCAGTCATGCCAGATTGGGTCTTAAGGCTCACAGAGCTGCATCTTTGCAGAATTCCTCTAAGTGGGTGAAGTTGGTGGTGGACGCATGAATTTCCAAATGCACAAGTTGCTATAGCAGTTCAGGAGGACCTCTGGATAAAAGCAATCATACCAGCAATAATAATATTGTCTGCTCTCTTAAATGCCTTTTAAAATACTTGAAATTTTTATGGATGATCCCTAAAATATTGCACTAGCAAGATAGCAATGTATTTAAACTGTCAACAACTGACCCTGGATCCCTGGTTAGAAATATTGCATGTGCTCATTGTGGTCTGTTTGCTGCTGGTGATTGCAGCTGAAGACCTGAGTGGACTTGCTGGTGAAAGTAAATTGCACCTTCACCACAGAACTCGATTGCAGGTTGTGAGTATTATTTAAATGGAAATTATTTCCTTATAAGAAGTCTCACAGAAGCATTGGAGTTTTTTCCAGGCTGACTTTTTAATATTTATTTTGTATTGTTCTTGCTTTTATCCTTAATTTGGGGCTAAGTTAGATCTGTCGGTGTCCCTTTAAATTTATTCTTGGCTGACTAATTTGTTTTGGCTAACTTGTTTCAGGACAAGTGTAGAATACTTACTGCACAAAAGAGCAAATTCAGATCAATCTCAGTCTGCTGAGAAAATTAATCAATTTGCAAGTTACATCTAGCTAAATTCTGTCATTTAAAGCAGGCATTGAATTTCCTTTCCCGTGTTACACAGACACAGGAAGGTAACTCAGTCTCCATTGGCCAAGGACTAATTCACTTGCCTTGTGCTCTGTGTTGAGGCCATTAAAGGACTGCACTTAGAAAACAGCTGCTTTGTGTGTGTGTGCCAGTATCTCATTTTCCACATATGTAACAGATCAAAACATTTAGATTGGGTTGATCCAGTCAATCTTGGTGGAGAGATTTTGAAGCAGCACGAGTAAATAAGAGCCTTGCTTGGCGGGAGGACGCCTTTGCCCCAATCCTGAGGAGCTATTGGTGGGCACCACCCCAATTAAAGCACACTGGCCCATACCAGCTTTGCAAGGATTCTTTTCCAGAGCCAATTAGCTGCAGAACATTTGGTTGAAAGGAACAAATTGCTAAAAACTCAGCCCTGTACAATGTTATCATTTATGTTTCAGTGCCAGTCTAGTGCTCAAGAGTGTTTCTTTTTGTTATACTTCTGCAGACCTGCTGGAAAAAAAATGTTTCCTGCTTCAAGTTTGGCCTATATATTCTAGAGCCTCATTGTTCAGTGTTATCACCTTAAGTAGCAGTTAAGATTAAAGTGAGATAGCACACATTCGAGTTTAGAAAAGCAGCCAGAGAGGCTGTACAACTTTTATGGTCTTCATCCAAAGTGCATTTAAGTGTGGGACTGTTTTTCAGAAAATTGAATTACAATGTAATTTTTCAGCTGCTCTGTATTTCCATTTATACTCTTCATCCTCTAAATCTGTGCCATGATATGGCTGTCTACTGTTGGCCAGGGTTCCTGGGCCAGCTCTCAAGGATATGGAAATCAGAGAACTAAAAAGAGGAAGAGGATGCTTTGGCAAGCTTATTTTTATTGGTTACGGATAGTTGGCTATCATTGTGGTACCCCTTGGGATTATCACCCGCCAAAATCCAGAACTCTATTTCAGAGGGGATTATTTCAAGGAGCAGAAGCATTTGCAGAGTAGTGTAGCAGGCAGTGCTGTAAAGAATGATGCAATTTTTTGGAAATTCTGCCTTGCTGTGGCTGTATGCCTGGGAATTACTGTACTTATTCATGTACAAGTGAAAAAACCTAAGTACTTAAGAGAAAAATGCTGTTATTTGATTACTAATATGGACAATTGTTACTATGATTAAAAATGTTTAAGACCATCAAATTAGTTTGTGAAGAGGGGAGAGGGGTTTGCATGCAGTGCAATGAACAGGGAAAAAAGAGACAAGGAAAAGAGAAAGTCAGATTTTTAGCCTACATTAAATTAGGTGTCTGTTTAAAATAATTGGGGTTTTTTTTCCTGTGATTGCCAAAGGTTGCCAGTTTTACTAAAAAAATTAAATAGATAGTATAATTGCACAGCAGACCCAAATTGTGAAGCTGTTTCATGCTCTGTGGGTGTCACTCTAGAAAGTTCCTGGTGGACAGGCAGCCAGGGTGACATTGTGGCTTGAATAAGAGGGCTGAGGACAGGCACGACTGAGCTGTGCCAGCTGTGTGTGGAGCTGGCTGCAGTGAGGCCAGGGGGGCCTCAATCAAGAAGCTGAGCAGTGAAGAAAAAAGCAAGTAGGCTGGATAATGGTGTGAAGCTGATAATTAATATTTCTGAAGATGTTAGGAAATCAGAGGTTAGGAATCCTTTGGCATCTCTGTAGTTGTCTTCTTCTGTATTGGTCAGATGCAGAATATGGGCAAGAAATTAATGAAATTCTGCATTGCTGTGCTCATAAACAGCTATTTCTCCTTCTACAGCCCCTCTTCGTATGAGTTTCTTAAGATTGGCTAATGAGATTCACTTTTATCTCAGGATCTTTAACGACTCCCAAAAGACCAGGAGCTTAGTTTTAAATCTCATCAGCAAAGCAGAGCAGCTTCCAGCAGCAGAGTGCTTCCTGACAGCATCGTGGAGCTTGCTGCAAAACTGGCTCAGAAAGAAAAAGGATGCCAGCACTAGATCCAAAACTGTTGCTTTTGGCACGTCCTGGATGTTCAGTCTCTGCCTTCCACTCATGGAGCTTCCAGCATTTCCTTGCTGTGTCTTGTGTCCTATTGCCAGGTCAGGAATTGGCACACGTGCTGAGGTTTAAATTCCACTGTCATGTTTGCACACACAAAATAAAGGTGTAGGAGTTTAGATGCCACGTTTGAAATAGCTGCTGGAAAAATACAGGTATGTTATTGCCTCTGCTCATTACAAAAACTGCATCAACATGTCACAGTGATTGGCTGAGTCTTCACAAAGTTAGAGAATAAAAACAGTCACATGGCACAAGAAACCTCAGGGATGACCCAGGACCCAGAAAGTGTACAGGTTTTTTTTACTCAAACACAAAGTAACTCCATTTTGCTAACAAGGTGCCAGACAATGGCATATGGTCACCTCTGATGGTACATTACCAGAAGAGCTGTAAGGATCCAGGTGCATCCCTGGTGGGCTCAAATTATTTTCAGTGAATTCTGAATGTTAAATTTTCAAATATGAATAGTGCTTTTGATGACACAATTTTGGGTACTGAAATTGACCTTATTAAAGAGAAGTTATGTTTTAAAAGGACAGATATTCATCTGATAATGAAAATTAGGCCTTTTTCACGGGACTGAGCCCTCAGAAACTCTGGCTCTCCACCTCACTTACTATTCTTGAAAATATGCCCTAATTCCCAAGCAGGTTTTTTATTTGATGCATATATGCTTTACATGTGACTCTATAGAAAGGAGTGTTTTAAAACAAAGTAATTTGGCATATTTAAAAAGGAAAAGAATTGGAAGGGAGAAGGGAAGATCAGTACTCACAAGCAATCAAATAACCTCGAATTTGAGGTCATGTTCTAAATGAAAAGTATAACTTTTTTTCCCCCAAAAAAGCTCATGAGCCCTTTTGGGGCAAGAGGATTTAAACAGAATTTGGAAACTTCAGTAGAAATTGCTTCCTAAATCCTTTAGAAACATTGAAATTCCTGAAAGCCCTACTTTTGAATTTAAAAGTTGAGACCAGATGCATTTGTCCATAGAGGAGAGGAACTGAGAGCTCTGAAATGAACTTCACCCCTTCCTCTCTGGTGGTAACAATCAGTATCAAAATGACCATTGAAAATCTAGTTTTTTGAGAAAACTATGGTGACCAACCATTCAGGATGAGATTGTCCATCTTCAGGGTGAGAGTATGTTCAGAATATATTCATTCCAGCATTCACGTGCCCTTTCCTATGGGTCAGGATCCAAACATGACCCCTTTCTTTATCAAGTTAAATAACCAGGGTTTTCCTTCTTTTAGAAATTATGGATAAACCAAGTGTCCCAGGATGAGCTCATGCTTAGTGGGTTTTCTCTTGTTGATTCCTGAGAATCTGCTCATCCAAATGAAAAAAAAAAAAAAAAAAAGCAATTTCCCCTTGCTTCCAGTGAGGTTCTTAAGAGCCCCTAAAGCCCAAAAGGAACAAAATAAGCATCCATTATTGAAAGCCAGTAGGCTTTCTCTTCGCTTCCTGGGGTTGCTTGAAGTCCATTCTTGGTTGTGGATGCTGAAAGACATTGGAGCACTCCTTCTTTTCCACTCAAAAGTTCTGTGTCCCCTCCCCCAGTCTGCTTGCTGTGCCCTCCTCAGATGGGACAGGTTGGTCTGACCTCCCTCACCTTGCTCATGAGATCAGTTCTGCCGAGGCCCAGGACAGATTTTGTTCATCTTTCCCATGCTAACAGCATGGTTTAGTTCTGCCTGGTTGCCCAAGCCTTCCTTTGCTTCCCTAAAAGTCAAAGGCTGCCACAACTCAGTCTCAAGCATTGGTCCCTGCTCCAGGTTGTGCCCACCTCTGCTGGTGGGGAGCCAGCCTGGCAGGTGCCCAAGCCCCTCCCCGCTTCCCAGCAAAGCAGCGACCCTCGTTAAGAAAGCTGAATGCTCCCAGAAAGTACCACTGGGACAACTAATCAGTTGTGAGAGCCTATTGATCTGTTACATTTGTTTTCAACGTGCAAAAAGGAGGTTCTTTTGTTCGGGGGCTGGCACCAAGCTCTTGCCACAGTGGGTTCAGCGCGTCTCCGGACACTGCGATCAGGCGCCTCGCAGCTGAGTCTGCAGAATATTTGCTTATTACAGGAGGAACTGAAAGAACCTGGAATTCACTAGTGACCAATCTCTTACTTCTTGAACAACTGTTTTCCCCCTTCCTTTTGTTTCTGTTTTAATCACCGCATTACAAATGTCATTTAAGTCCCCCTTGCAGATACCAGCATGCAGCAGTCAACGTTCATCTGGTTAAAATGCCAGCACCATTTGCACTGAGTGGTCAGTGGTTGTTGGGCTCAATTCCTTTTTAAATCAAACTTGGAATAATTAAATGGCCACAGCAGTAATGTGAATGCAGATTTTTGCATGTCCAATAATGAAAGGGAGGAAAAAGTAGTCTGAAGCTATTTTGTTTTAATCATGTTTGATTTTTATTTTAAATGAAAGCACAAAGGTAATTTTTCTGTTGTTTTACCTGTGACTCCTTAAATCATGGTAAGCGTGCATTATGATCTTCTTAAAAGAGTAAGAACATTCCTTGTTAATTAATTTATACAGCTGTCAGTACAGCTTTCTGTGTTATTCATACTCTAAGTGTTTGACTGCCATAGATTTTCTAGCAGTTCCTGGCAAAGCTCCAGTGAAAGCCTGGGATTTATTAGGCTGACTTGGTGCAAAGTCTATTGATTGTGGCCTCGAGGGTAATAACTAAGTAGAGCTGGAGCAACAAGTCAATAACACCATTGTTGCTACAGACTCCATTCACTTGAGGAGTTAGATTGTTTTACAGTGGCAAAGAGTAATCATGAGCAGATCAGCATGTTCAACAGGCTCTGTACCATGTTAGTGCTGGGGACTGTTTTAAAGCTTTCAGCAGGACTGCGGGAGAAGTGAGGTGGGGTGCAGGGATTAGGAATCCTGTAAACTCCTTCATTAGGACTAAAAGGTTGTCTTTATCATCTTGCAGCAAGGAGTCCCTGTGTTGGTCTAAAAGGGTATTAAAATCCTCAGCCCATCAATCTATCAAGGCTCAGTAGAAGCCTGATTTAAATTTTGGTTGGGGATATATGTGCAATGTGTGCATGTATGTGTGAATGCATGTCCATATGCCCTAGCATGAAATAATATTTCAGCTAGTACAAACTTTACCTCTGTGCATTAGTATTTCCTGGCAATGGCTGGAAAGAGGCTCCTATTTTCTTAAATTCAAAATGAGGAAATGCTTTTGTTTATTGCTTCTCTAATCCTCCCATGTGTTTATTTACTTTTAGAATTCTTTACTTTTGCAGAAATATATACAAACCTACTAGGGGAGAGATGTTTATTTCCTGAGAGTTTTATCGTTTATTTGACAGCCTTTGACAACTCATGTTATATTAAGAGCAGATCATTTTGAAAAGTCAAAATTGTGAAGACGAGAGTTTCAAAAACAGAACCGGATGATTTTGCACACATCTTGTATCCCTCTCAGGGAGCTGCAGAAATACTGAGTAATTAGAATTAGTTTCTTCCTACCACCAGTTAGTAGCAGCCTACTCCCTTGAAACTTGAAAGATGGTACAGAAAGTAATAATATGAACCACATAACATTATAAAAAGACAGATGTAATTATGCCTTGTAAAACGAACCGAGTGGTCAAGCAGCAAGCTTTTGTGTATTCAGCAGTTCCACAGACTCTTCTTCCCTTCACTTATTTCTTCTTGGAAGTCAAGTTTTCTTTTTTTTTGTAAGTAGTATTCCTGAGCCCACATTTTCAGAGATTAATAGGAAACAACAAAGCTTTCTTCATGACCCTGCAGTAATTTTAAAACATCAACATTTTAGACACCAAAATTCCAATAGGGGGATTGATTTTTGAATGTGTTGGTGACTATGACATCTGATGCCGGTTTATTAAAAATTTCTCCGTCCTTTTTTTCCCCCTACTTCTCTTGCTTTATTATAGCTCATACTATTTAAAGCACAAAAAGGGGTGGAACTAGTAAGGAAATCCTGTGGCCAAATATTCAGGAGGGTACTTGGCTTCCCTTGGCTACAGGCAGCCCATTGAATGTTGCAGTCTGCATGTGCTGAGGCAGGTCTCTGAACAGGAGAGATGCAAACATGTGGTGAATGTGTCTGTCTTTCTTTCTTTCTTTCTTTCTTTCTTTCTCTCGCTCTCACTCTTTCTCTTTCTCTTTCTCTTTCTCTTTCTCTTTCTCTCTTTTCTCTTTCTTTCTTTCCTTCTTTCCTTCTTTCTTTCCTTCTTTCCTTCCTTCTTTCTTTTCTTCCTTCTTTCCTTCCTTCTTTCCTTCTTTCCTTCTTTCCTTCCTTCCTTCTTTCCTTCTTTCCTTCTTTCCTTCTTTCCATCTTTATTCTCTTTTCCATAAGTAAGCAGAGAGCTTGGCAAGTTTGTAGTGCTTGCTCAGAAGCTCATTTAAAACTTTGAAAGGAGTGGATTGCATTTGAACGACTCTCGGGAATCTCTTTGCCCCCAGGCCTCAGATGCTGCCTCCCATGGAAAGAAATGTATCGGGTGGTTCATAAGCTGTATTCTGTCAGGATATTTTAATGAGAGGTCAGTAAATACCGTATATTTGGAAGCAAGCAAGCCAGAGCTGGGCTTTTTCTTTATGATCTCCACACAGTCAGATTTCTAGCAGATGTATACACTTTGAATGAAGAGATTTTACCTGCTCTTCTTGGGTTCAACTCTGTAGTCCGAGAAATTTTTGACATATCAAGACAGCTCTAAAACTTAATCAACTGTGGCATAGGAGGTAAATATGCAAAAGAAGTTTTTCAGAAATATTAATGCTTTCTCATTAAAAAAACAACATTGGTTTTCTTGGCTGATTGAAGTGTGATGTGCCACCCCTATGGTGATTAGATATGTCATGGAAGCACTGTTTGCACCCCACTTCCTTCAAAAAGGAGAGAGACTGGTAAAGGGAAAACCCCTTACCAAAATGTGAGGATTGACATTTCTTTTGAGTAGTACTCTTGCAGTATGAACTGTAGATTTACAGGAATTAGGAACCAAACAGTTGAAGTATTCCTCTCCCCCTCCTCCTTCCTCCCCTCCTTTTTTTAAAGTGTCTTCATCAATCAAAATCAACACAAATGAATAATGGAGGCAGATAGAATGTGAAGAGACAATAGTGGTGTTGTTCAGAATTGACGGCCATAAATCCATTGTATCCTAAGAGACTGCACGGAGTAAATACCTGCCCTTGCCCACCACCAGTTAGCCCAGGACTTGGAGTATCATTTAAGTAAGTGCTGATGTCCCATGGAAATTTCAGCCCATTAATGCTCCCTTTATTTTAGAGCACCAGGGCTGCAATGAGGCAGGGGGGACATGAAGGGTGAAGGTTTGGAGTGACAGGGGAGTTTCCCTCTCCTCATTCATTTGTTAATTTGGGATGACAGAAACAGAAATGGTGTTCTTATGAGCGGGTCAAAGGGTTTTTTCAGAACCAGCAGAAAACAAGGAAGCTGGTGCAAAGGAAGTTACAGAGCGCATCGTTTGAAATCATTAAAATTTGGGCCTAGCTGAGGTTTTCTCTGTGAGACAAAAAGGGGAAGCACATGTCGATTGGCACTGCAAAGGCATGCAAAAGGGTGGAAAAGCCCAACAGAAAGCAAAGCCAGGAGGATTATATACCTCAATTTCAGAGAGCATGACTTGTGGTGTGGATTCGAGCCCTGACGTTTTGATTCAGGTATGATACAGCCAAAGTCTCTCGAGCTGCTCTTGTAGGAATTTGACACTGAGGGGCAGGAGCCTCTGGGGTCAGCTGCTCTTTCTGCCATTCCAAAATGCCAGGTCTCAAATGGAAACTTTCCTTCCTTCCTTCCCATTAGAACAGTCCCTCCAGTTTTGTGTGCCTATTGGACGCAAGCCTGTGGGAGCAAGTGCAAATATGATTCTTAGGCCCAAGCTGACACGTTCAGGAGGTTTAAAGTTGCTTGTTTTATTTTTGGTTCTTCTCTAATTGCAGTTTGTTTGGCAGAGCATGCCAGACACAGATGACTTGCTCAGGGCTTGTTAGCACCAACAGCATTCCGGCTGTGTTAGAATCTCTAAGTTTATCTCCTCGACCATATTCTCAGACCTTTTATGATTTTTATTCTCCTCAAACTGAAGAAAAAAACCCAACAACAACAACAAAAACACCCCAACAATCAAGGCAGATAACAGACTACCTGGCTGGAAGGATTGATGACCTTCCTGATGGGACTGGGAAATGGTCTTTGAGATCAGTGTGAATGAGCAGAACTCCTGGCAGCACAACACCTCACTGCAGAGGGCCTTGAGTGTGCCAGTTCTGTTGTGAAAACAGTTTATTTAGCAGTTAGGACCTCGACTTTTCTGTCTTTGTGCTTCTGAAAGAGGATCTCTTGCAAATGGTGAACTCTTAGCCTTCACAAAGTACTGATCCCTCTATAACATTTTCTTAATTGAAGCTTAGGAGGAAAAAAAATATAATGTAGTATTTTAAGAGTGACTGCGTAGCACCTTTCCAAGTTTGCATGCCTGTCAACGGGATGTCATCCTGTAAGTGTGAATGAATGACTCTATTTCCAGTTTGAGTTTCCATTCCTAGGCAAAAATAGCACCAAATACACTATACTTCCAGAACACTTTTTTTTTAAAGCTATATAAATCATACCACAATAAAAAGTAGTCTGTAGTTATTTCTTCAATAAAAACATTCTATATGCCCAGTACCAAGTGAAAACTATGAAAAAGAGAAGACACTGCTTCAAATGACTGAATAAAATGACAAGAAATAACTTTTCATTCTGTTCTAACTGAGCTGAACTGTGTTTTGTAAGGATAACAGTTAAATTTAACATTCCTCAAGTTTTCCATTGTCTAGGTTTTTTTCCCCAACCAGCATGAAGCACTGAAGCTTTAAGAAGTCTGTCATGATGCTGATGGTTTTTTGAAGAAAATATGTGTTCCTCAGCTGTTGCAGTTACTGCAGCATTTGTGCCTTTTCAGATGACACTTTGCCAGCTTTTTAAAATTGCCTAAATCCCATGTGCACAGTGATGAGGGCTGAGATTTTTAAGGACCTTGAAGTATCTAAATCATGGCAGAGGCTAATTATTTCCAAGGATTTGATTCTTGGGTCTGATTCATTTACTCTAGGAGTCTCAATGTCCTAATTATATAACCTATTCCTTACGATAGGATTTGGGGGATTTTTTGTTTGGATTTTTTCTGCTAACACAAATAATTGATAAAGAGTTAGCAGAATATTCTAATGGTGTGCATTAGGGTTGGATGTAAGGTAGAAAGCAATAACAAGGATTATAAATAACTGCTTGATCTGTAGAATTCTAAAATAGCCTCTTAAATTTGATTAACTGTCTTAATATATGGTTAATCATCTAAATCCTTTATAAAGTATTTGTAAATGTTCCCTTGGCATAAAGCATGACTAGTTTGTCTGTATTTTATGAAACATGGCAATTCTATTGAGGAAATGGAGCAGTATTGCTGAAATACAGTCAGTGTAACTGAGAAGGCAAGCTTGGTGTTCCAGGTCTTGATTGTGGAAAGTCAAATACTTGCAGTTTCTGAATTTCTTTGTGCAAATTTGTTGAGCAAAGGTGGTAAGGTACAACTATACTCTTCCTCAGAGCAAAGCAGGCAAAGGGAGGTAAACAGAAGAAGAGTTATAAAGGAGTTAAAACACAAAAATGGAATTATTTCAGAATGGTTTGGACCTCAGTCCTGTGGTACAAAACCATCAACATCAACAACAGGGTCTCCTGCCCACAAAAATACTCACTCCTGCCCCTATGCTGCATCCAGCTGCTTTCTTGTTTACATGGGCACTTCTGTTTTCCTGTCAATGTCTTCATATTGAATTGATCTAGTGCAAAATATCTCTCCTCACCTCTCCACCCTTCTCATTTTTCTCTTTCTTTTTTTATCCTGGATCAATTCCTTGATCTGATTCATCACATGGACCCACAAGCTGTTGAGTCAGCACAACTGAGGTTGGCATGCTGTAACTAGGTGGCAGAAGTGAACACCAGGAGGAGGAGTTACAGGTGGAGGAAGGGACAGACTTGAGCATGACTCCTAAAATTAGTATTGCTGCTGTTTGCTTTGCACCTTGGTAACGTGGTCTTGGCTTGAGTCAGAGCATTTAAATTCCCTTCTAGCCTTTGGCACCCTTAAACTTTACTTTTGCCATCTGATAAGTGGTAATAACACTAGTTACCACAGGGGTGTGAAGACTTACTAGTGGTTGTTCAACCAATTAGCACATGAAAAATAGGGAACTGCTCTTTACACTCCTGCATTTTGTTGAAATGGTTCTCCCATGCTAATGAACTACATTTCATTTGTAGTAAAGTAGTTGTTTTCTACTGTGTTCTTCCTACCAGAAATATGTTGCTAGACAAAGACAGGTCCCTGTTTTTGCAACCCAAGTGTCTCTATTTTTAGTTTTAAGATGTTGGCTGCATATCTCTCTCTCGTTTTTTTTTAAATTATATGTATATATTTATAGCTCTTGCTCTTGGGGGAGAATTTCCTGCAAACAGATCCCTTTCTGTGGTGCCCTGTTCCGACACGGAGTCCCTTGTGTTCCACCAAGAGGTTGCTCCAGAATGAATGTCTGGTTGTAGGATAAGCCTGGTGAACTGTAAACTTTATATTGCCTTCAGCACATAGTAGATTTGCATGTGCAGGAGGTATTAGTGACTGGGCATCTGATACTTGGCAATGTCACATCTGAAGACGTGAGTGGCAGCAGAGATGCAGCCCCAGCCCCAGTGTCCTGCAGAGTTGCTTCCTCTTTGGATAAATACATTCTCAGCTTTCTCTGCAATTTTAACTGGGGGGGAAGTATCTGTCCTCACACCCTCATTTACAGAGGTGAGTCCTGTAACCATGCACCATTAAACAGCTGCCACAGCTCGCCCAGAAGGACTTTTTACATAATGTTCATATCTGGTTTGCATTCCGAGCTGCGCAGATCAGCAGTAACGCTACGTGGGTATCTGAAAGCAGGATTTGACCTGTGCTTGGGTTCTGGTTCACATGCAGCAAGGAGCACTTGCTCAAATAGTTTCAGGGACTTCAGCAGGAATACTGGTATGCAGAATCAGGCCCCTAAGGATCCTTGGTAATGAAAGGTATCCTGTAACTGTAAGGTATTATTATGATGACTACTCTGGAGAACACAGAGGTATTGAAGTTGGCAAAATGAATTACAGAGTTAAATGTATAAGTAAACCAAGAAGCGACTGATGTTTTTTGCATAGTAATAATCTTCATAATCGCTTCATTTGCACAGTTATTTCATTTTAAACTTAAGGCACAGTTTTGAAGCACAACTCAGTGGAGATTTTTCCTGTAATCTATAAACTTTAATGAAAGCTAATTGGAGGACAAATTTTAATCTAATTAAAATGTGGCTGCATAAAACAGAAAGGATGAATGAAGTGAAATGCTCTATGGGGCACAGTTTTCAAACAATGACTACCCTGAATACTAAGTCAAATGAAGCTTTTATAAAATGATGATCATGAACATTGCCAGCAACAGAACAACCTTGAGAAACTGCAAATGAAAGTTTTCATGTATTCAGTTTAAAAAGTGGACATTTGACTTACAACTGCATGAGGACTTTTTAAAAGAAAATAAAAAGCAACACAGTCTCATCTAAAAACATAACAAGTAAATTAGCCAAAGGTGTACATTCCATCCAAGTTCTCATGATCAGCAGATGCAAATGTTTGCAGTGCGCCAATGAGTTATGAGCCCTAATGAGATTTCAATGCTGAGCAAACAATAAAAATTTATGCATTGCATAGTTTTAGTGGCCTTTGGCTTCATGGTTAGTGTTACACCCTTTCAACAGCTTCAGTAATATAATATCCAGCTGGCTTTGGAGGTAAGGAAAATTTTAGGGGTGAACTGAAATTGTGAGAAATAACGTGATTGATTGCTTTGTCAGAATAATGCATTTCCACGGTATAATTGTCCGTAGTAATCTTAGCCCGGGTATGGATACATAGGTTCTAGTTATGTTCATACACAAATTTTGAAGGATTCAGGTGAAGAATGGCTTTTCCAGCATTTTTAGCCAGACTGTTTCTTGTGCTGGGTACATGTCCAGGGGTCTCACAAACAGCCCCTCTAACAAGAACATTCCTGTCATAGTCCAGCAAACGGGAGAATTGAAAAGCTGCACTTTCCCCAACAACTGTCATGTGTCTCAAGAAAAGAAGCGGAGCACAAGCACAAAAAGAAAGGCACAATAGATATTGAAATAAATGTATGTAGTGGAGAGCGGGGGGATGAACCAGGGAATTCAACTGGTGCAGTGGGAGAGTGAGCTCAAATGAGTTAAATTTAAAAGTCCCATTTGTGGGTTAGGCTGTTATGCATCCAGAACCTCCACCATAATGATTGCCTGCATTACCCTACATAATATTAAAATCTTAGCGTGTGATTAATAGCAGATTCCCTGCATACGTGTCACAACACACATCTGCAGCAAATCTGCCAGTATGTTTCTGTGCTAGTTTTACTTTGGGGCCATAAAGTAATTCCTGTTTTGTGAATGAGAATAAACCTATTATGCACTAGGTTAGCTACACCCAGTTTCTTCTCTTCAGGGAAAAAGAGCTGCTTATTTGATACAGCATCTCGAATTTCAGTGTTCAGAAGTGAGTTTAAGCCTTGGCTAGATTTGCTTGAGCAAGCTGTTGGGATTTGCCTTCACCATTTCTTAGTTCTGTGTTTTCCAAAACCTTCTGTGCAAAGAGTATTGAGAAACTTCTGGACAGCAGTAAACTAGTGGACTTAATTGCAAGGTGTTTATTGCTAAATTTGTTAATGAGTCAACATGCAAAAAAGATATATTTATCCCTGTTTCCTCTTAAAGTAGTAGTAAAAAATAACTTCAAAAAATCTTTTTCTTAAGCTGTTTGGTGATGCAGTTTTGCTGTTCACAAAAGCCCTTTTTCCCATCCACAAATAGCTACCTTTCACTTTGCCCCAAGGGAACTGAGCATAGCTCAAATGAAGCTTAAAAAAAAAAAAGAGATTTTTCCCAGTTGTAGCTCAAAGTCTCTGCATATTCACAAATGCACACAAAATAAAAAGGAAGATGCAGAAGCATTCCTCCAGTCTGCTCTCTGAAAAGTCCTGTCGACCTGTTTTGCTCCCCAAAATGAAAACTGAACCCCATGAAAACAACTTAAAGGACAACAAGAAAACGTTAGGAAAGCAACATCTGTTTTGCATTCTTGGCATCAAGTCTGTCCTTGCAACACAGGGTCTGACACAGATGTACAGGGTTATGACACCACTGAGTACTGCTTGATTTAAAATGGTGTAACAGAGCAGAATCAGGGCACTGAGCTCTTACAACTCTGTGCAGAGCTGTGGCGCTTGATCTCCTTTGCAGATGTGGGACTCAAACCCCGCTGAAGTTTTAGTCATCTTTCCATTGATTGATGCAGACTGTGGAGCAAGTCATATTCCTCCTCCAACCATTTAGAATTTATTATTGATTGCACTTTCTCATCGTGTGTGTTTTGCTGTCTGTAAAATCTCATTGCCCCGGTGTGTTCCAGTCAGCTGCATTGCGTGTAGCCACGCTCAGAGAACCTTTCAAATGATGCTACATGACTAACCTCTGCAGTTTTTAAGTAAAATAAAATAGTAGCAAGGAGAGAGACATTTAAAGGTACTCAGAAAGACAAAAAGGGCTCTGGTTTAATTGGAGAGAATCAATAATAATATAAATTTGGGAAGCCAGAATTTCCATGAGAGCAGCTGTCTCACCATGACTGCTGGGTTGGCACAGAGGGAGGACACCTTTCCCTGTTTGGTTGCCCATCCATGGTCGTAGCAAAGTTCACTCACCTCATGGCTTCAGGTCCCCGTGGAGCTGTGCCAGGTGGCGGTGCCACCGTGCAGTGTTTTCACCTGCCACTAGATGTCTGTGTGGGCTCTGAAACGTTCTCGAGGGGATGATGCCCCTGGTAAACACGACAGGCAAAACTGGAGCACACAGGCTGTGGGGAAGCCTTTTAGTTTGTGTTTGTAATTGTAACAGCATTACTTTAATTAAGCCTGTGTTTAAAGCAATTTGTGCTGTCTAAAACTGAATTCCAGCCTTTTTCGTTTGAGGCAGATAGGGAAAAGTTGTTTTTCCTGGTCCACATCTGTTGAAGACAAACTATTTCCTTTCTGTTCACGTGAAGAACTGAAATGTATCTTAATGTTATGAAAGTTTTGGAGGAAGTTGCTGAGATGTAATGTAGGTTCATCTTATTTTTATTATGAAATTATGAAATACCAAAATACACAATATCGTTCCCATAAGTGAATTGGTAAGACACATACATCAGCACATCTGGGCTCATGGAGGAAGGTAACTCATCAGATGTTAAGTTCAGCATATTAAAGGAAAACAAACAAACAAACAAACAAGCCTCTGGACCAGGGCACAGAAATCTATTTCCCAATTCCATTTCTCAGCAACCCACTGGCTGGCGAGGGCAGCTGCACCTATGACCAGCTCTTCTGCAGATATCTCCTGAGAAAAATGCAAAAGTAATCAGCATATGTTTGACTTTCATTTATCTCTGTCACCTGGGAATAAGATACAGATAGTATCAGGAGCAATGAGAGGTACATTCTGATACTATTTTCAAGTTTTTTTGTCTAGACAGAGAGGAGCAACCACTTGTATCTCTGTGGAACACACAGCCCCACTCCACACACTCACATCCTAGGCTGAAGGCCAGAGGGAAGTAGTAGGCTGTCTATATTAAAAAAAAAAGTTTAAAACCACCACCCACTCATCAGGTGACTGGAGACTGTGGTTGTAAAATATGCTGCAGGCAGAAGTTCTGAAAAATCCCAGAAAGTGTTGAAAACATCTCTAAACAAGGTATTTTTCTCCTGCACCTTTCTTGCTAAAGGTCCCAATTGCTGCCAAGAAAGCTAGTGAGAATGTTAGCTGCCAAATAAAAAATTTATGACAGTGTTTGGCAAAGGATTGTATCACTGCTTGTTTTATACATTTCCACAAGTCTCTTGAAGGGCTGTTGGACACATACGGCTCAGTGATCACTGTGCTTTATCTGTTCTTTCATATATTAAAAAGGCAAGTTCCAATAAAGTGTGATTTAAACAATAGATTTTTTTTCTTTTATAAGTACTTGCTATGGTGAGAGTATAATTCCTAAACAGCATTCCATGTATTAAAATAGTTTTAAAAGCCTTTTACTTGACAAAGTGACTTGTACATAGTAAAAATACATGAATTTTTCAATTAAAAATGTATTGCTTTTGGAATTGTGCTTGTTATATGTAGGAGTCTGGGCCAATGAACTGTCTGTTAAAGCATAAAGATGTCCATTCAGTCAAAGTTGTGTCTGCCATTTATGTTTCAAAACCCAAGAAAATAATGTGTTCATATTGCATTGCTCACCAATATCAATTAGGCTTTTGGCTCTATCATTAAATTAATGTTGGGGGAGAAAATAGTTCCAGTGGATTTAGCAGAAAAAAATATATTTTTGAATAGAGAGTTATAAGCACACTGACAATAATTATTAAGCTGGCCGATGCTGAAGCAACACCCTTAAAAATATTTTCCTCCACTGAAGAAACAAAATGGTCTGTCTCTGTCTTCCCAAACCCGTTATCAGATTAGGCTTCCAGCTGGTAATTAGTGCTGTTTAACACAGATCTCATTGCTCGGAAATCTCTAAACCTGAGCAGTTTACTTTTTCTCATTATAATGTGCTGCTGGAGGCAGGAGCTCTGGAGCATGGAGCTGTACCCTCCTGCACCATTTTGTCAGGAGACAAAGAGCCTCCTCTCCTCTCTGGTGGCCAGGAGGCTGTGGGACGATAATCTGGCTTGCTGTCCCCTTCCAAGAGGACAACCAGAGCCATCCCCAGGCTGCCCCAGGGCCCCACAGCTCTGCACCGTGCTTGTGCCTTCACTGCACAGCAGATAGTCTCCAGCAGCCAACAGCACGACAGAGATACTGAAGGCCTTGTGTATGCTTGTGTATTTCATGGTGTTTGATATAAAGTACTCAAGACAGACCAGCATTAAGAGGATTATTTCAGACAGCATTAGGAGTTAATTTACAGAAGATTAGCTCTAAATCAGGCAGATATCATAAGCAAATTAGCATCAGTTGTAGGAGATTCAGAATCAAAATGTGTGGTGGTTTTAGTTTTTTCCTGCATGTGTTTAGTGGAAGAGTAGTATCTTTGTTCATTTCCCACACTAAGGTGTTACATCTAAAATAGTGAAGAACAGGTATACTTTTCTTTCCTACATGTGCTCTATTTATTGTGATGCTGTCTATTGGCAGTGAAACGGCTTAGCTCCAAATACCCTTCCTCTGCTGAATATTTTATATTTCATGCCATTTCTTCATTGAGTAATGTTTTGTTTGGCCCTAGAAATGATGTCTCCATGGTGTGTTACAATATTTTAAATAGGTAATATGCAGTTTTACTTCAGAGTAACATAGTTAATCCTTTTTTTTTTTTCTGTTAAAATGAGTCACATTCTAATGCCAACTCATAAAAATAAAGGAGTGTATAAAATGCTACATACCAGAGTGAAGATTATAGGTACTTAAAAATAGCTTCCTTAATATTTAAGCTTGTAAATGATAAATTTGTTTTATTTCCACAGCAGTGATGGTTAATTTGTATTAAAAAGCAGATTCTGTTTTTCAGTCAATTTTCCAGATACATTTTTCTGGCTGGAGACAGACAGGCATGAGCACCTATCCCATCCCTTCCCAGTATGGCAGTTTTGGGAACAATTGCCCAATTAGTGGAGAAGATGATGAAATGGATTGGGCGACGACATTAAAGCCTGTGCCCTGACTTGTCCTTGAGATTCTGAAAGTTTTGAAGTCTACAAATGGGATTCCCATCTTTGGAGAAATTTGTGTTCTGCTGTCCAAGAGATTAAACTGCTTAGTCTTCAGTGTGCTCCTGAACACTTGGGATTTTAACAGAGGAGAGAAGTCTGGGCGGTGTTTTTTTATGATTTTTTCCCTCTCTTGATGGACCAAATTCCTCTTGACAAGGTTGGCCTGAGGTCATGAATGTCTCTCTCCTTCCCTGAGACAGGAATCTCTGTGCCTTCCAGGAGATCATGAATTCTTACACCCACCCTAAGCCAGTTGGGCTTGCAGGTCACTCTGGTTGCAAGACCTGCAAGGGGCTCTTGCACTGAGACTTTGTGCCCTGTGGTTTTACAGAATATTTGGAGGCTTGACGTGATTGTTAAACCGAGGTGTCTGAGGTCATGACAAAGCAGAGGCTTCTCTGCTCCCCTAATAGAAATACTGTAACATGCTGAAAAGAAAATACTTTCATAGTGGCAAGTATCTCCTGACAACTAATTTGATAGCTCTCTATCAGGTAAACCATTTGTGAATACATTGATTCTTTTTATTTTTCACTGTTCTGTCTTCAGTGTTCCCAGGTTTTCTCTGAACCGGTTGGGCAAAAATTGATTTTTATTTGTTCCACTGGCCTTGTGGAAAATTAGCTTATGAACTGGTTTTTATAGGAAGACTCAAAGCACAGAAAAGGTTGAAAAATAAGCCTATAGCAGTCAAAATTGTTGTCTGAAATGTCTTCAGACTGGAAGGCTGAATTTATTGCTCAAAACAAGTACTAGCATTGTGGAGGTGTGCAGTCCTGCTCATTATCACTGGAAAAGGGGGAACCAAAAAGCACAGTAAAAAATTAAATTTTAATAATGCTAGTGATATTTTCTAAATCCTTCTTGACAGAAAGATTCTCATTATTTTTATCTGTCTCAGAGTAGGCTCTTTTAATGCCATCTCACAAATGGCCTTAGCCATGATTGTTTTCCTTTCTTTTATAGCATTTGAAAAAAAAATGAATACATACCAAAAAAAAATCTATTCTATCATTCAAGAAGTGCCATGAAATGGTAACATTTTGGATAGCACATCTTCAGGAACAATTGCTGCAGATGCCTTCAGGTTTTTACAAAAGAGGTCAATATTGTTAAGACAATTGTGGGAAACTTGCCATACAAAAAGACGCCCAGTCAAATATGGTGTAATAAGAAGAAATTAATGCCAGAAGAGTGTGTGTGTCCAGTCTCCAGCTTTGTCACACCTAAAACCTGTAGATTAGTCATTAATTAAATTGAGGCAGGGTGAAAGACGTTGCTTCCTTTCATCTGTTTAAGATATATCTTTTAGTGGCTTCTAATGATTATGGAAGTTGATAAGATGCAGACTTTTGACATTTTTGTTTTCTTTAAATTGCACAGAATGTAAATTTAACTATATTTATCATAAAAGCCAATATGAGATCATGTACGTTCTTGTCATTTTATAGCTTGCATACATTTCTTCTGCTGGAGAAATAATTGCATTAGCTTTGAGTGCTGACGAGGGGGTTGGGGCTTTTTTTTTTCCTATTAACTGTTTGGGGACCAGGGTTTCGTGTACCCTGTGTGCTGAAGAATGCCACTGCACCGACAGCTGGGCTATCCACCCTCCCTCAGAGCTCTTGCTAAAGCTCTTGTAATGTTTGCTAAGCCCTATGGTTCTTAGTCATGCTCAGGTGACTAAATGTGTGATTTGTTCTTCTTGATACTTCAGTACCCTGAGAAAGGCTGGTTGGAGATTAAGACAACCTTGACTCTTTCCATTTGCAGTTGTCATTGTGCATGTGATCGTCATTTAGACTTGCCAAAGGGATCTGGTGTTGCCTGTACTTTCCATGAAATGAGTTAGTCCCTCTCCCATTTTGGTTGGCGGGTTTCCGTGGCCCCAGAAGCCCCACTGTGCCTCCTGGTGACTGTCATAGCCTAATTGATTCCCTCTGTGGAAGGAGTGGACATGGAGATGGGAGAAAGCTGGAGTTGCATCAAAACTGTGTAGAGAAAAGTTCCATGTCGAGGTCTCTCAGGAGCAGAAGGATACTTTCCATCCTTCAGAAATGCCTTCCCATGTGTTTTAAAAATAAGCAATGAAAAAAATCTGGCTAGTACAAGATTTTCAGCACCCTTCCATTTTGTGTTTTGACCTTTAGTCCCACATCTTACGAGGTCTTCGATCAGGCTTTCCCTGTTACCACATTTGATTTCCAATCGTTCCTGTAGATCTCTCTCCTTCCTAGGCCAGTCAGTCCATTCTTCCCCACCACACATCCCCCACTGATAATCTGGGTACAATTTTCACTTCCTGAGACTGCCAGCTCCTTGAGAGAAGGCTCATGCAAGCCATGATAACCCTGATGGCTACCAAATAACAATATCCTCCAATGGTGTTCATTTGGAATATGTTGCAGGATTTCTATTATGAGTTAAATCTCTCCATAAGTATTTTAGTTACCAGATATAACTAAAATAATTTTAAGTTTTAATCTTTATGACAGTATTGTCAGGTGATGACACAGCAAGGTAAAAACATAGTTGAGTCAAGGAAGGCCAATGTGTTTCAGCAGACATTCAGCCAAGAGAGGGATATCCTTTCTTTTACTCCTCCAGAAAAACTGTCAAATGAAAAGTATATTTTCTTCTGGTCAAAATTTAATGTGCAAATATAGGATCCATTAAAAAGAGATGATGGATCAACGTCTTTACTGGCTAATTATTGACTGGCATCTTCTGCTTCACTGGTGAGTTTCATCTCTGATATTTCTGATTAATGGCAGATTACACACCCTTTGCAATATGCTAATGCCTCTCTATTTTGCCTTTGGAGCTAGCAAGCTTTCTTGCTTGAGCCTCGTGTTCAAGCTTTTAGAGGTATTCATTTCTATGTTGAAGACACCTAACCTAGCCAGCTAACCTAGCTGACCAGCACTGCTGGGGTGCATATATGGCCAGGAGAAAGAGAGGGCAGTTCAGAGCAGGACTCAAGCTTACATATACAGGGAGCTGAGAGAGATTAGCTAGATATAATTTAGATGTTTAAAGTGGGATAGTGTGACTACTTCCCTGCACCTGTTATTACATGACTCATTCTTTCATTCAGGGCCCAGGTGGAAACACATTGATGTGGTTTGAGTGTAATATTATAACTAGAGATTGGTATCCATGTTATTACAAGTAGACAGCCTCAGTCCTTAAGACTGAACTTTAAAGCTAGAGGACATAGCACTGCACAATTCCTCAGCCCTATCAACAAAATCTTAGGTGCCCTGTATGGCCTGGCTCTTTCAATAAATCCTGCTAGAAAATCGGCTAAAAAAAGCCCATCCTTTCTTATTCTCCAGCTCTCCATTTCTGAGGGTTTAATTTTATTATCTGCTCAGTTTTCAGCAATTTTTAATGGATTTTCCCAAGTTCTTACAAAGAGGCACCTTTGGGAAGGAATTCAGAGAACACAAAAGAGGCTTCTGCTGGGAACAATCTGCAGACTGAAGGTGGACCTCATGAAGTGTGGTCTTTTTGTCCATAGGGGAACTCCATGGGGAGTTCCATCCCCTCTCCACCACCCCCAAAGCCTTTTCACATCTAATATATGTCAATTACAATGTAATTAGGTCTTCTGGCTTGAGAACATAAAGACTTGGGCTTATTTTCAGAGTTTGTGGTAGGGAAGAGGAAAAAAACTTGAGTGTTTTTCAAATTCCTCACTTTCTTCATGGTCATCTAGAAAAGAGGGTCAAGGACACATATGCAAGTTGTGCAGATATTTTTTTCAACTGGTATTTCTGTTTGCTAATTTCAGTCATTAATAATGAAAAATATCTCAAGTCAGATACTTCCAGCCAGCTGTAATTCTGTTAGGCAGGGTTCTTTTACTCTTTTATTACAGTAGGTTGCCATGTCTTTATGTTTTTGCCTGTCCCATTCTTTTCATTTGCTTTTATTTAAGAAAAGCATTCTTAAACCTGAAGATGGGAATGATTGAACAGCTCCCAGATACCCTGAACTGGAGATCTATCATTATGTATCTAAGGCTTTGCTTTACCAATCATAACATTTTATTCCCCTGTGTGGGGTTTAGTGCTTCCATTTGAAAACTCATCATAACAAGGATGTCCTTATATATAGTAATAATTATGTCTGTCTAGAAGCTCTATAAGTATAGCTATATTACTTTAAAGGCACATTTAATTTTGTCTGGTATGTTTTTGCCTGCATTACTAGACCCACGCTTAGTGTTTATTTGAATCTGCTGATTTGCACATGAATATTGGACACTTAAAAATCACTTGCCACTGATTTGCATGCACCTATTTTCTTTCATGTTAGCAAAAACTGTGAATCAGAAATAAAAGGGCACAAAAAATGCAATAGCCAAGTATTTAAAGTGACCATTTAAGATATGATTTTGTGTACAGAGAACAAGCCTTTCTGTCCAGTAAACTGATAGGAATCACTTCTAGTTAAATCATAAATACATATTACAGTGAAACACTGTTGGACAGTGCTCTGCCATCAATCAGTCTGTGTTCTTGAGGGCACTATTTTTCAAGATGCCTCCTTTAAGAATAAAGCCCTGTGTTGTAATGAATGTGTGCTAACTGATCCCCCAAGCCATTTGTTTGGTTTTGGTTTTTTGTTGGGTTTTCGGTTTTGTTTTTTTTTTATTTGTATCAGTGTCAGAGTTGAGCTTCTGATGGAAATTTTTTGCAGTATTTTATTTGTAGTCCTCAAGTTAAGGACACACTCTTTATGCACCCAGAGTCTGCACTGGTTCGTTTATATCCTGCATTTTGTTAACATGTTACCATGATTGCTAATTTTCATGACAATTGTTATTGTACCATCAGTGCTTAATGGCAAGGCATCATTATTCAATGCTGGTCAATCAGGCACTAAGACATGTGCAAGACATCAGGCTGAACCCATATAGATGTCGTGCACTCCCCTGCTAATGAATGCAGTTTTATAAAAAGGTTTAAACACGGTTGGCATCCTTAATGTAAGGTTTGCAAAAGCTTATTCGGGAACTGCTTTGTGTTTATAGGGAGCAGATCTAAACATGGCACAAACAGAGTCAGCCCCATTGTGTGTCTGTGTGAGTGAAGCTATGGACAGGCGCGAATCCTTGGGGGATTTGAAATGTGGAAAAGGCAGCACAATTTCTGCCAGGGCAGGAGTGAGGGGAACAGATTTTCTGGGAACATCAGTGTTTGGTAGCGCGTGTGGGACCCGTTCTGCAGAGCAATGGTTGCCCTGTGCGGCAAGGAGGTGATCCTTGGTGTCATGAATTTGGCACTGGCTGGAGGCACCCTCCAGCACAGCAGTGGTTGGCGATTAGGCACTGTGACCAGGATAAAGGGTCAGACGTCTGGAAAGGTGGAGCAGAAGGAGACTTGAGAGGAGAGGGATGTGCTTTCTGCCTTGTTAGTCCAGAGTGCTCTTCCAGTGCGTCAGTTAACATTACCCTTGCCTCTGCTTTAGTTACGGTTTCTGTGTGGTTTTGCACCCAAATATTTTGGGCTGCTGTCCATAATAAACTAGATGGAGCTTGGTTTAAAAGCACAGATTTTTCATCTCTTCTAACTCAAAGTAGAATGAGCCCTTGTGCTCCTAGAGCCTGGAGTATGAAAGGAACAGTAGACATGGGCTGTTAACGAGCTCCCGCACTGGGCTCCAGCAGAACTTGGTGTGAATTCAGTGCCTAAGCTGCATCAACTAAATGGTTAATTCATCTCATATCAACAGCACTGTGATTCATAATGTAAACTTGAGGAATCCTTGATGTTTCAGTCACACATTCCTCTTAATTTGGCCATGCATTCTTTTAAAGCTACAGTGTGCTAACTTAATAAAATGCAGCATGCAAATGCACAAGTTTTTGCCTTCAGGCATTTTAGCCATGGATGTTTCAATGGGTGTCTTCTTTCAAGTATATATTCTTTCCTAAATTATTTACCCTGTAAACATGTTTTGCATTTTCAAAGAAAAATCTGGGCTTCCTCATTCACCAGATTTTGTTGAATTTAAGGTGTAATAGAGATAAAAGACTATCATCTGCTTCTTGCGAGCATGTTAGCCTTTGGGATTTTTTTGTAGTGACTGTTAAGCCCCATTTTCTTCTCCTTTGGTATTATCACTCCCTCCCCCACTTAAATTCCTTGATGCTTTGCCTAGAGCAATACCCACTGGCAGTGTCTGGCTGTGACAGTACTGTAGGCTTCCCTACAGATGGGTCCTGCCAATGCCAACCATTGTTCTACAACTGTGGGCTGGCTTGACTGTCTTGGATCACTCAAAACTCCCTTTCCTCTTCGTTTTTTTCTTTACTCTGAAGGGTCGTCCTTGCCTCTTGACTTTGAGATCTGAAATGTGCTGACACCCAGAACTTGTGTTCTCTGTCTTAGCAGCATCTCCCAGATTTGGATTTCAACAGGCACCACTGAGTCCTCCTCGGGACTGTCCTGCTGCTGCCAAACAGCTCTGTCATTCTCCTCCCAGCCCCATCCTTTGGGCAGCATGCAGTTAGTTTAATTTTACTTGCTCACTTGAAAGGAAAACAGTAAAACTCAATGTTATTCTTTTTTTAAAGATATAAAATAAATCTTTAACTTGGGCTTGAATATTAAAAGTATATAATGCTTCAGTGTAGGAATCTGTTGATAACATCCATCCTATTTCATGATTAATTTGTTCCTTTTAATATGATATTCTTTTGCTGCACTGTGCAGACTAATTCAGATTCCTAGAAATTGAACTTTGATATGTATTTCCTAGATTCACACCGTAAGTGAACCTTCAATTAGCAGATACAGGTGGTGGCTTGCCTCACTCAATGTTTTCTTGAAAAGGATTTTAGAGACATGGACACTGATTAAATAATCTTGCAGTCAGGTGTGTACTGACAGGGTATTAAAAATAAAGCATTTGGGGGATTTGATGCTTCTTTTTTGTTTTTCTTTAGTTTTGCTTCTCAGACGATGCAATGATTTTTTCGGTGGGCCAGAGATAGGAGGAGTTGATTTAAACACTCAGTATGTTATGTATGCTTTTGCCTAACTATGTGTTAGATTAAGCGAGTTTCACTCACAGTTAATCCTTTGTAAATTAGCATTATGGATGCCTTGGGGCCCACATCCCACAAATAAAATGGTTGTCAAGCCAGCTGCACAGTGTATTACTTAAGGCTGAATGTTTTAAGAGTTTTCATGCTTTTAATCTATTTCACTGCTGAGTTTCAATTTTGCTGAGTGTCCTTTCAGGAGTGATGAGGGCGAGTGAGTAAATATATATTCTGGTTTTCATGCATTTGCCTGGGCAAATCGTTTGTTATCAGGTGTTTGGCAGAGAATGTCACACCCCACCACAAAACAGAAGCTTGTAAGTTCAGGTGTTAAATTGAAGTGCAAACCAACAAGAACCAAAAGCCCTTAATTAGCTTTGTTTTGTTAGCCTGCTACTCTTTTTTTTTTTTTTTTTTTTTTTTAGGGGAAAAAAAAGAGTGAGAAACATCCCTCCCTCCTCCTCATCCTTTTGGCAGAGTAAATATTGCCTGTTAAGTTTGAATTAGCTGTCATCGCAAAAGAATTAATGCTGTGGTTGAGCCTTTCTAGTGAGGAAGGGAAAAATAAACGAGACAGATCTTAGTTCAGCTTTAAGTGATAAATGAGGACAAAGCAGCCCATTCATCTCCTGCTAGGAAAGTGGACACAAACACTAAAGCAGTTTTGCGGAAGACGTGTCAGCAAATGTGATCATTTTGTAACCTGTCAGGAGGATAGAGAGCTAGTCCTTTTAGAGTGTCACAGGGGAGGGTGTCTGTCTGATGTGACAGTTTTCATCCATCCATTTACTGCTTTTCCTTTAGGTGGGGGGTAAGCCAGGAGTGAGCTGGAGTTGGTTAAAACTGCATTTTTCTTTACACTTTCCAGTATAATTTATATGTATATCCACCCGCATCCAAATGAAAAACATTTACCAAGAAAATCTCCCCTCTGCTCTCTGGAGTTTCTTCTCTCTTTCACTGCGTGAAATGTGCTCATTTTAACACATTACACTCCCTATCTTCAAGTTGTACTTGGTCTGATGCTTCTCAAAACACAGTTTTACCTCTTCTTACCATTGTTTGGTTCTTGAAGACCTTGTTTTGTTTAGTTTTGCAGAAGCGTGAGAAAAAAAAAATGTAACTTGGTGTGCTTTTATTGCATTTGGTTGTTGGGATTTTTTTGCTATACCTCTCCAATTCTGATTATAAGCTTCACGTACAAGTATTTTTTGCAAAAGTCCCTGTTTGTGAAGAGCCTGTGAAAATATTCTTCCTTCTCTGTGAAAATGGAATAACAAACTGTGAATTCTTACAATCCAAAATCTTCCTGTAAAATGCCTCAAATTCTACTGTTTCTTTATTTAGTAATTTTAATTGATCTATTAATTTTAGGAAAAATCTGAAGTGATGTGATGATTGATTCTAGAAGCAGGAATTTCTCCAAACAAATGATTGAAAAATATTAGGGTTTTCTACTTCTGGCATCTTTTCATTTTCAGTAATCTCCATTTTTTTTTTTTTCATACTGCATAGAATTGTAACATCACCTATTACCATAAGTAAAGGTATGCTACAGAGACAAGAGATGCTTTTACAACATAAGCTTCACAGTTTGACACTTGCTTCTTTATATCATCCTTTTCTTCAAAACTATCTTTTGTACTTTTCCCCTGGTATTTTAGTACAAGTGAGTATCTCATTGACATGTGTTTCCTTGAAATCTTGTTCCTTAATAGTAAAATCCCTTGAAAATTAATAAATTGTTTCTTTTCAGATTAAAACCACTGAAGATTTCAGAATGGTTTTAAAAAATATAATGATATTTACTATTACAGACCACCCTGCTTGGATTGCATTGACTGAACACTATTTTTTTCATTTGTTCTTAGAAGGTTAATAAATTGGAACATAATTTACTTAATTTATTCTAATATGTATATAAATATATGCATAAATCAGAAAAGTCTACTTCTTTCTTGAATACAGAAGCTGGGTTTAATAGCTACATAAAGATATGGTTGGAAGCACTGGAAATTGGGAGAAGTAAAAAATAATCAAGATATACAGAATGGTAAAGGGAATACTGAATTTGTGAGCATATATCTTTTCTCCAGCTTTTTTTGTGCACCCCATTTTATAGTTTCTATATATATTCTGCTATTTTGATTTATTTTGTTTTATTCACTACAAATTTTTTGTCTCTTCTGCTTTTTTCCAGGATCATCCAAAACCGGATTTTGATTGTTGTTCTGGCAGTCATCATCATCTTCACCACCATGATGGCTATTTATTTTTCTGTCAGGGGACGCTGATATCTTTGTTCTTCACTAAACAGCAACAAACTGCTTGTTCTGAGTAATTAAGACAAAGTGGTCACATGAATCATTCTCTTGCACTGACAGAGTCTCCCTCTCTTTTCCACTCTTCAACTCAGGTGCAAGTGGTGTAAAATATTTTGTATTATTGATGGCATAGTTGATGGTGTGTGGGGCTATTTTTTTCTTACATATTTGTCCTTATCTGAGTGTTTTCAGGATCTTAATATTTGTTGGAGTGAGGGCTTGTTTTGGTATAAAAAGACTTAATGTGTGTTGAATTGACCCACGGACAATTAGCCTGTAAGTTGCCAGAGTTTCATGAGGGAAGAGGAGTCTTTGCACTTTCCTTGTGCTGTGCAGGGTGTGTGAATATCAAGCAGTATCTGAC
>VWYP01033556.1:413904-461500 GCA_013400435.1 Pycnonotus jocosus
ATGCAGCTCTGTCTCCCACTAACATACAGACATGATTACCTCTCTCTGCTTGGGAGACTGCTGCGCACAAGTATAAGTAAAATGGCGTCCTCAGTTGGAGAGGCATCCCAGGGTGGATTTGGGAATAGTTTGCTTTTCCCCAGGCAACAATAATTTGGTAAAAAAACTCTAGATAACCTACAAATGTTGCTTATTCTGTGGGGTAGGCTAAGTGTGAGTTGTGTCACCCACAACTGGTATCTCTCCAGCACTCAGGCACTGTGGCGTTTTGGGGAACTGCTGCGGATTTATCCTGCAGTTATGGCAGTGCAGCCTGTGTGTTCCCTCAGTGTTTTGGCTTTATCACAAGAAGAGATACGAGGTGGTGGTGGTGGCATAACCAATGAAGGATGTGGACTCTACAAGGCAATGTCAGGTTTCTCACAAGGCCTCCGCCTGTTCATTGATGGGATGTTCAGGAGTGTGCAAAGTGAAGGCATTTAGCTGGATGTCTGTCCTGCCAGAAAGCAGTGTTGGAAAATGGAAGTTTTACACATTTTTGAGGGCCTTAAGAGGTTCTGAGCCATTAAACTCTGTACAAGAAAGAGGCTGTCCCTGCTGTCCTGTGGCCAGAGAGCAGGTCTGGAGCAGGCTGCCAAGCCTGCACTGCCAGCGTTATGGTGCATGCATCCTGCTGGCTGCCATGTTGTGACTGCTCTCCTGGACCAAACCCAAAGAAAACCTTCTACTGCTGCTTCTTTGTTCAGTTGCTTTCTCTGTTCAGACCCATGACCTTGTCCAGTCAGCGCTGTCCCCAGTGAACAGGATTGCTGCTTCTGTGGATTTAATGAACTTTCCAGCTCTCTTCTGTAGCCAGCTAAGTAACACTGCTTGTTGCCTGAGCTGCATGTCCTGCCTGCATGTATTTGTGTGTACATACTCCTTTTGTTGATGCTGCTTGCAGGAGTTGCAGCTAGGCATGCCTTCCAAGGAAGCAAAAAAATACCCCGTGAGTTTACCACACCACTAGAAAACTTGCTTTTAAATAAAATATAATATTTAATCTTCTCTTCTTAGAAGGAACAAGCTTATGTCTTTGCTCTGTCTCATTTGATGAATTTGTCTTCCTATCCCCTGCCAAGTTGGAGCCTTTGACCAAACTCAGCCAAATATAATAGGAGAGCAGAGGTCTCAAAAATTTCTTTTGGTTTCAGGAAAATCAGCAGCCAAGAGGAGAGATGTCCCACTGGCATCCTCACCAAGAGAGGCTGCAGCGTGACATCCACCCAAATTGGACACTACCTGGGAGGAAGAAATTATAAATGCTTCTCTCCCCAGGAAAAGCTCACATCCCATTTAGATACTAGAGAATCCAACCCTGAGGAAACAAGGCCTCATTAGTGTCATTCCTGGAGGAACTACTTAATTAAAGGACAACAGAGTTGAGAGCATTGTTATATAGGCCTTTGTTCCTTACACCTGGTCATTTCCATTGATGTAAAATGTCATCTTTCTGATCTGGTAGCATTTTGCACCCACTTTAGACAAGTATTCCTGGCCAGCCGAGGAGGTGCAGAGCAGGGAAGAATCAGACCTTATTACCGAGGTAATTATAGCCTCACCTACCCATCAGGCGAAGGGTGTACACCTCTATTAGCCAGGGCTCCCACAAAGAGAACAAAGGCTGGCTGGAAAGTGGGAGCCACCCAGGGAGCATCTCTGTGTCCAGCTGCAGCACTCTGGGGCAGCAGACCTGCTGGGGAGGTCATGACCACAGGCTCCTTCCTTGCCTGTCTCCTGCCTGCTTTCCTGGTGTTAAATCCAACCTGTCTCAGCAATACTGGTGAAGGCCATGAGATGGGGAGACTAAAACAGGGAACAGCACCATCGCCGGGGAAATCAGCTCTCAGTTAAAATGGTAAAGGAGGTAGGGGGTGGCTTTCAAAGCTTGTCTCAGCAACTAGCCTAATTCTATTTTCAAAAGCCACTGTTGAGTGCTTTTGAAAATTTCATCCTAGATGCTTGGCTCAAAGACCTTAACCAAAGATATTTTTTTTGTCTGCTATACGAAAGCTAAATATAAACCAACGTTATTGAACAAAAACCTAACAAAACTCCTGTTACAGGTCTAGAAAAATCTTTACTCAGAAAATCAAACTATTGGAGACCAGCATCTGAAGTGTCCTTGAGTCTTGGATGCCTCTTGTTTTGTGTAAACAGTCTGGCGTACAAAAAAATATATTTCTAACAGTAGATATTTGCTTTCTGTTCTTTTTGACTTTTCCTATTTGCCTTTTGTTCTCCTGCCCTCAGAAAATCACGACCTGAGTGTCTCCAGATGAGCAGCTGAAGTTGCTTTAGTGGATCAGTCTATTTTACCCGTACAAGTAGGTGCATATGTGTGTCTGCTGTTTGAACAGCATCTTAACAACTTTTCCACTGAGTGCCTCTGGACCACAGGCAAGTAATAAAGTTGGCCTGTGCCTCAGTTTACCCACCACAATTTCATTAATGCTAACCTACCTCACGAAGTGGTGTAATGTTTAATATATAATGTGCTCTGTAATCCCTGGATTAAAAGTATTATGTAAGTGAAAAGCACCCATTTGATGTGTATGTAAATGCTGCAGTATTATAGGTAGGAGGGTCATTTGGGTGTAAGTGTAATACAAGCGCTGGCAAAAGGCAAAAGGGATTCCATTGTATTGACTTATTTTTAAAGAGCTTTTTATTTACTGAAATGCTCTGGACACCCTGAAAGAGAGACATTCCTCACTAAGCAGCTCTGCTGTTTCATCTGTCTTGGAGTGCTTTGATAAATGGATTGAAACTTGTCAGCTTTTCCTGTAGTTTCTGAGACTCCCTCTGGAAACTGTGTTGAAATGTTATTATTGTAACTTCTTAGAGCACTACTTAATGAATTGTAACAGATATCCCTGTGAGTCCCGTGGATGCTGTGAGGACTGCACTTCCTCTCCTTCCCGCTGCAGGAGCAAACCATGCCACACAAACACGTGGCACAGAGTGCACATCTCCAGACACCAAAAGCAGCTGGTCTGTCACAGGGACAGCACTTCTCACCTCCATAAGGCTTCAGCCCCAGCCACGTGTCCTGGCTGCATGGTCAGCAGGGCTCCAGGGGTATAGGACATAGCCAGATATCCCTTGAGGTAAAGATTAATTTGATCTTCTAAGAACCTTAAGGAGGACAATGAATTAGTGTGGGGTTAGATCAGTGTTGGTTATCTCCTCTGTCTCTAGGATGAGATGTTTTGTCTTTCATGCAATGCCTGAGCTGTCCTGCAGCTTGGACTGGTGACTTGGGAGCTGTTGGACAGTCTGAACTCACACTGCCCACAGGTGTCACCTGCCCTCAGAGCAGCTGTTTCTCTGTCAGGCAGACAATGGTTACGTGATGTTACCACATGGGCAGGTGAGATGGAAGAAGCAGGGTGTGGCCCCTCCTCTGAAGCACGGGACCGACCCAGTAGATCTGCTGGAGGAAACCTGCAGAGAGGGTGGCCAGAGGTGCCTGACAGGGACATGTCTATAGTGTGGAACTAGAGGGTAGAAAGAAGTCAGCCATCTTGGGGTCATCTTGGACCCCATTAATGTCCTACCATGTTGTGTCCCACAGTGGAGCAATGGGATGCCATGGTGACCTCATTTCCTACCTCCTACATATTCAAAGGAATCTTGTTCCTCCTCTACTCTCTCTGGAGGGGTGGTGTGACCCCTGATACACTTAGTTTGGCAACTTGGTTGTGCTGGATAGGCTTGAAGATCCTTGTCCTGATGCAAGGGTCACATGAGAGTTTAGAATTTTGTTGATTTTTTTTTTTTTTAACCTTCTCACTAGGTTTCAGTTGTCTTTGTTTTTTGTAAGAATACAAAACTGAGCTATTGATACTCAGGTTGTCATGAGGTGCAAGATGGCCAAACACACCCCCCACAGCATCACAGCTCTGCCTCTTGCCCTGCATGGTTTGCCCACAGTAGATCGTGCTGCCCATCTCCATCTTCATTTTCTCCTCAAAAATAAGTATGCCTTCCCCTTGCCTCCAAACGTGAACATGGGTCATCCTGAGTGAGGTCTTCAGGAAGGAAGGAGGGAATTTTTGAGGGAGGTCGTGACCCATGTGGTGTAGAATCAGAACTATGAAGTGACTGGTTATAGGTCACCTCTACCCAGCAAGGCCTCGGAAGTGCCTCCATTGCCCTCAGTACTTTGAGGCCATCTTTGATTGTTCTCAGCCTTTTATTTCACTTTTTATTAACATTTTACATATTAAAATTTGTGTAGGCAGCCAGAAGAGAGCAGCATCTACACAATACTTGATGCAATGGAGAGTATTAGAAATCAATGGCTCAGTTCTTTGGGACCTGAACTGGGGGGCTGTGGGGGTGGTAAAGTGTCTTTTCTTTATACTACATTTTAAAGGTACTTCCAATTTCTTTCTGTGTGTCCTTACTAAAATACAACCTGTGTCCAATACTGACTTGTGGTCTCAGCTGATAGTTTCAAAAAATTAAATATAACCAGGGTTACCTTGGAGTTTTTGCAGAGCTGTTCACATTTGCTTTTAGAGCTTCTTCCCTCTTCTCAACCAGCCCAAACCTCTTAGTTCCCATACCTAGGTACAGTGATGCCAAAGTAAGAAATTATTTTCAAAATAACCACTTGTGAATTGGGATTTTTCAGCCGCCCTTCCGTGAAATTCCTTCAGTATTTTTATTCACAAAAGGAATGCTCTGGGAAGAAAACCTGCTTAAGTTGCCTCTGTTTATTCCTCCCGAAGTGAAATTATCCATGTCCTCTTTTCCCCCATGGGATCCTGGAGGAAACTGTCTGCACACACACATTGACACATCTTTGATGCATTCCACACGAGCCAGTGAAATTACACCAGAAATATGAATTTAGCCCACACAGTGTGTGCACGTGGTGCTGTCCATACAGGACATACATAGACACACCCTGGCAAACCCTCTCATTCACATTTCAGAATAAGACATTCAAGACAGTGTGATTCCCTCCACGACTGTGTTCTTTACACTTTTCTCAAAAAAAAAAAGGTGTTCTGTGAATTGTACCACTTTGCAAAAATATTTGACATTGGTTTAGTTGTTTTGGATATTGAGGTTTTTGAAATCTCAGTAATTTTCATGATTGCTGTGTGTAATAGAAATTAGAAGGAAGCCTGTGTTTTGGCTTTGAAGCTACCTACTTCTAAGACTACATTTTTTTAAGTTTTCTTTTTAATGTGCTTCTTCGTGCCCCAGCTAAACTTTCCCCAGATTACGTGTTAGCTATCATAGCTGTTCTATACTTAGATTTTAATCAGCCTCCGTACACAGTAATGTTAAACACTGAAAGAGCTACTAATTAATCGCCTTTCTGTATGTAACAGAGAGATAAATATCCATCCCGGAGGAATTGTAATTTCATGGTTTCTAATGATGGTTAGATTACATTATCTGGATCACTTAGGCTGTGGGTGTCATAAAAAATGCTCAAAGTCATTTATATTCAGTTTAATTTTTTTTTTAACTTTGTAAGCCTGAGAAAATAATGCGATGTTAGCAAGTCTGTTTCATATTTTAGTTAAATATACCTTTGTTGCACTGACTGAATGGATTCAGATGACAGTGACAAACTCAGTTCTTTTCTATTTAACATGCACCTTCTGCAATCAAATTAACAATGTACAAATCTTCATCGGGCTGCTGCAGAAGAGTCTGTTAAATTCCTCAGCGTTGTTGAGCTTTGGAGAAAGGTTTTCTTTTTGGATGTCCATTTGCAATGAGTGTTTTCTGCTAATTCTTGTATGTTCTGTAAAGTCTCAGTTGTCTGTCTTGAACCAAGGATTAACTGGACTTTTGGGCTGTATCAGGCTGTGGCTCAAATAAAATAATACAATCCACAAGCAGTGTGAACCTCTCATTTTCCCCTCCCCATTTCTAACTGATTGGAGTCCATGCACGACTTGGGCTTCTGCACATCTGCATCCACATCACACTTAAATTTGGTAGCCACAAGAATATTTTTTTCAAAAAAATCCTACTCCATGTGTACGTTGTAATAGCTAATAGTTGCATATTTTGAAATTCTGCTCATTCATATTTAAAAGGCTGAGTCTTCTTTGAACTGCTGTGTTGGAGGGGGAAGTTAATTGTTTCTGAATGAGGATGATACTCCCTTTCCATATCAATTATGTGTACTGCTCCGAATTATCAATAATGCTCACTCCCAAACTCCGCCAGTCGCCGTTCCGCACCGGGCGCGTGTGCTCGCACAAAGCTGCCGGAGCTCCAGGGCTGCAGCCCCTCCCTGCACCTGCTGGGAGCCAGACGTGGGAGGGAACCCCAGAGGAGCAAGGTGAGCTAAAGAAATGCGGTATTTCCAAGAGAGAGTTTGTCACCAGTTAGCTGAAATTGCTTCTGAAATTTTGCTGGCAACTGTTTTACATGTCTGACTTGGTGACGAAGGAACTGTACTGTCTTAATAGAGAACTCCAGAACTTCAGAAGGGTTTCTCCTTGTTTGAATGCACAGCACAATGAATTTGTACCCACAGAGCATTCACCACTTACATTTCAAAACCTACAGCACACTAAACGTGAAACTTTTGTTCAAATTTCAAGGATTTTGATAGCCCAAGTGAATAGACACTGCCTATTGATTTTTCCCTTACAATGACTCTTGGATAACCTATTTTCTCATTTATTTTTAACGACAGCTCATGAGATTTTACAGCAATTCTGCCCAACCTCCTAATATCAAAATCCCTCCTTGACCCTGAAAATTGTAATTCTGCTATAGATCACAGCTGCTGAATATTACCTTTTACTAAGCTGGTTAAATAAAATATGTCCAAATCACTAGATCCCACAGGCCATGACTGCAATTCTAATTATACAGGGTCTGTATTTCTGCTCTACAGTACAGAAAAGCACAGCTTTCTCTGAGTCCACACCAAAGTGTGGGAATCCAGAATATTGGTTCTAGTTTTGAATTTGAAAAAAAAAAAAGAAAAGTTACACTGCTCTTCAATGATTTTCCTGTAAAACTTTTACAAGGGAACCAAACCCTTTTGATGTCTTCCATACAATAAAATGCTGTGTAAGTCTGGAGGACAGAAGCATGTGGCGAGAATTTTCTTGTGTCTGGGGGATGGGTGTATTTGATGTGTACCCGTTTCAAAATCAAAAAAAAAAAAAGTCTCACACTACTCTTAGGCTGCATATTCTGCACAATGGCACAGGAAACCAGTGTAAGGAAACTAATTCTGGCCATTAAACATATCCTTTCCCCTCCCACTGCTTATTCAAAGAGTGATCACATGCTCCCTGCTGCAAGTTACACCTTTATAGAATTTAGATATGGAAGAAAACTATTAGATTAGCCATTCCACCTACTGATGTGGGATTGTTCCCTGGAGAACCTTATTCATTAGTGCATCACTGTCTAACCTTGTGGGCACACCATGCCAAGAACATCTTGGTTTTGTTCTGCTTTTTCCTCTCGCCCATTCCTCCTGGTGCTGAGGGTTGAGGGGGTAGTTTGTGGAGGAGCACGGGAGAAGGTGGGATTCTTGTTTCATAGTCAGGATGGTGGTTTGGATGCTTGAATGTATACATGCTTCCGTGGATGATAAGTTTGTATAATTTTTTAATTAGTATCTAAGTGCAGAGGACCATATGGGGAGTGATCTTATTCAACATAATTCACTGTAAGATCTACTGGAGCCCAGTGGTCTATAGCAAATTACCTTCATGGTTTGCCCTGATTCTGCAGTGTCCTCAGATGTAGCTTCCATTTTACTTTCTGCTTTCACTCTTCTGCGAGCAGATGGAGCCAAACTTTTAATTGCTTCTCTGCCAGGGAAGGCAGCTTGGCATTTTACTGCTTTTCTAGGAGAAAAAGTTTTTATTTCAGTTGTTCTTTGGTCTGATCCCATAAAACTCTGAGCTTTCAGGGCAGCTATGGGTGCTTGGCATGTCTCACAGTACTGCCTGCTATCAGGGCACTGTCAGCTGGATTTCCTACTGCAAACTTATCCTCTCAGAGCTTCACTTGTACTTTTTGTCCTGGTAACTTTTCTTAGCAATTCCCCTATTCAGAAACTGAGGATCTCAGCACCAGCTCCTTCTCTGAAGTGAGCCAGTCGTGTTTTAATAGCCCGATTCAAACCTGCTATTGAAGCACCTTCAGTCCATCATTTTAGGCAAGTTTATTTGTTCCTGCGTGTGGCAGCTGCCACCTCTCCCACTTTCTGGGCCTCTGTGGGTATTAACTCTACACCACACTGCAGCTGTGCCTTTCTTCCTCAGGCCACCACTCCTGCACTACACCCTCCAGGCCCAGGCCTCTGCGAGGCTTCCAGAGGTGAAACCCAGATCCAAAGAAGTCTGCACACAATCAGACATCTGCTGACCCCAACAAGGGCCATCAGGAGACCAGCAGAGCCCAGACCAGGGACAGGGGGATATCACCAAACAGGATAGACTGCATCTTTTGGGGATGCACTCCTGCTTTGTCTGAAGACCTGGTCCTTAGACCTTCCCTTCAGGAAAAGTGGGAAAGGGAGGGGAGCAAAGGCAACTGCTGCCATTCTGCAGTTTCAAAGTTCTGGTTTCCACCCTCAGACTATAATAAATGGCTGCTGAGTTACTTGACATGGAGCTAAAGTCTGTAGGGTGAATTTTCAGAGCAACGCACAGGAAATTATATGCACAATTACTGTTGTTAACAGAGCCTGGGCATGTAACTCCCTGCACAGCAGGCTGGAAATCTTCCCCATGCATGTTTAATGGGGTTTGGGTTGCTACATTCCTGGGGCTGTGTCCCTTTTCTAATGCCTACTGTCCTGAATGAAACAAAGGAAGTACTGAGTGTAAAAGAGGTTTTATTCTGCTGTTAAAAATAATATTCTCTTGATCTGCAGTTTTCCTCTAATGCCAAAGCACTTCTTGCCTCACTCAGTGATCCCTTAACCTTTCTGTTCTGTGAGAAAAAAAAAATCACATATTTATTTATTTATGTATTTTTCTTTTTCTAAATGTGTTCCACATAATGTACTCATCAATGTTCATACAAATGAGTATATAAATGTTCATGCAGGCAGCACAGCTATTCTAGTGATGGATGTTGTTGAAATAAGTGTAGGTAAAACACAGAAAATATCTGTCTCAGTCTTAATTTGTAAATGCTCCTGAGTAAATAAAATATTTGCACATCTTCATAGAAAAAAGAATTTTATGTGCCATTTCACTAATCAGACGTGTATTTGAAGTGCCTTCCTGCTCAGGAGGTTATTAATGTGGTATTTTCACTTCAGTACATTGTAAACTAGGAAGAGTCTGTGAATTTGGGATGGTCTTTTGCTTCCATGCTGTTTATTTAGCTTTATGTATTGTGATTATTTTCTTCTTTCTCATGAAGAAGGCTGTCATCTTCTGCACCTAGATCAATCACAATGGACTTTAATTAACTTCAATAAAAATTAAATTACTCCTCTAAACTAACAGTTTGCAGCTATAAGGAGATTATATTTGCAGCTGTGTCATCTCATTGACTGAAATATTCTTCTACCACCCTGAGCTCAACTCCAGCTTTCTGCAGGGTCTGAGGGCAGAAAGGTGCTGTAAAGAGAGACTAGAAACACCAAACTAAAAACACACATTTAAAAAAAATTTATATATGTAAAAAATACATCAAATGCATAGTCAAGCCTCTGAAAGGTTTCAATCATTCTAAAATTGCACATGATTGCTTTTAGACTCCCCAAAATGCTTTCATCTAAGAGCAGAAAAAAGTGTAGTTTAAAAGCATTGTTGGGGCATGTCTAATAGATTTGTCTAACTCTCTCTGTCTTGATATACGCAACACAGTTGATTGTATTCTCCTTAGCACAGATCTTGAAACTGTAAATAAATTCTTGAAGTAAATAGTCATGATAATTGCTTAATGAAGTATCACACACCAGCAGTTTTGAATACAAAAAAGAAGTTCAAAACTACTGTGTGGTGTCTCTTTTTACTGGAAATGGTCTTTTACTTTTAAACTTCTGTTATGTTTGGAGAGAAGCAATCCCACCGAAAATGATACCGCTACTAATAAGGAACATATTATCTTTCATGTGGGTATTTTTTTTCATGTTTAAGGTTTCTTTGTTATTATCTCAGTAGCAAGACTCTCCACAGTCTTAGGCAGAAAATCAAAATATGCCTTAAAGCAATAATTTTTTAATAAGTATCAAATGTCTTTCAATGAGATAAAAGAATTCTCTAGCATACTTATACACACATACCCCCACACACACACTCTTACTTCACTATTCATCTTATTTTACACCTTTTCAACAGTATTTTGGGGATTTTTTTAAAACCAAGATTAAACCCTTCTAACAAATCTTAGATAATTAAATTTCTAAATGCTGCTAAATATTTTGTTAAAATTGTTTTCTCCAGTTGTTGGGCCTCCTTGTCCTGAGGGCTTTGGGAGATGGGCCATCTCCTGCGGCCTCAGGTATTTCCACTGGCCCAAACAGAGATGTTACTCCAAACTTCTTTAAAACACCAACCTGAGGAATTAGGTCTTTTTGCACTGATTTTTCAGGAATCCAGGATTCACACAGCCAAAATCAGGGGACGTGCCTGGAGCCTGCATAACTCTGCTAATGGACACAGAGGGACAATGGGCCTCATCACTCAGGCCCAGACTTGTCCCACACAACTTTAGTCCTTATCCTGGGAAATGCAGCTGGAAGGTGAGTGAGCTGAGGAGTCTTCTCAAGGCAAAAAGGATGCATGGGCAAGATGCCCAAAATTAGACTGGGAATATGCCCTGCCAGAGTCCTGCCAAGGAGGACAGGGATGAGCAGGGGCAGGGGGAAATGGAGGAGATCTGGACGCCACTGATGAGAAGCACAGGTTCCTTTGCTACTCAGGGGAAACAATATTGCATACTCTCACCTCTCATCCAGCCTTAAGGTTGGACTTCTCTGTTGAGAGGAGAACAATGTTTATATTTTTATATTTATACTTGTATTTATATTTATCTGTGTCCAAAGCCAAATTGCAGACTCCTCGGTCCCACTGCTTCCCTGTGGCTGTGGCATGTGGAGGGCCGTGCTCACTGGGTGCTGCTGGAGGGCTCCTGCTTTGTGCTCAGTCTCTCCTCCTCCAGGTAAGAACCTAGAGTATTTTCACCCAACAGAAAGTAAGTGTGAAGGAGAGGAAGTGCTGCACTGCAGAGTGCAGAGGTTCTGTGTTCTTCAGTAACTTAAACAGGTCCTCGCCTGAGCCAGGAAAAAGTTGGGGTTTTTGTAAAATGGCTGCTCTTGCACCTCAGCTTCAGTGACAGCAAGCTGCAAGTTCCCTCCATGCCACAGGTTAAGTTGTCAAAGTTGTTCTCTTCCCTAATGCTTCTTATGACAAATACTCCTAATTGCTTCTTCCTTTCATACTTTTCCGTGCCTCCTGGCTAAGACATCCGTCTGTAGCCTTTACGGTTTGCCTTTGAAAGCTTGCCCTCAGTTGTGTCTATCTGTGTTTTCTGTTTCTTTCTAGCTCAGGCATCCCCTCCCCGTGTCCCCATCCCTCAGTGCCTGCAGAGCAGCATGCGGGCACCTGCCAGCTGCTGTGGAGACTGAGCTCTTCCCACCTTTCCCCACAGCTGAGCTGGATGTTGTCCTGTGCTGCCTACACCTCGTGCATAAAGATGTACAACTTCCCACTCTCTGAATAACCCAAAGCATGCCTGCCACATTGACATGCCATCACCAGCTACTGAGGGGAAAAGGCAGTGAAAAGGAAAAAAAGAAAATGAAACTAAATGTGGTTTGTCTCTTTTACAGAGGTGGTTCCAAATTTTGTACCTCCTGAGCCAGGCCTCCCTAATGTGTATGGTGGTGCTAATTTGAGTTGCAAACTCATGATTACTTATTTAAGAAATCTACATACCAGTGTTGCAAGAAGGAGACTTTGAAAGCCTTTTAAGTATCTTTCTCATTAATTTACTTAATCCTCTGATCTTTCCTTCTTTTAAGTTGTTTATTTTTAAAAGAAAGACAAAAGTGAGCTGGAAAGCTTTGTTACTAAAAGAGAAGTTTTAAAATCTGTACGGGATACAAAGTAATTAAGAGAATATAAATACAGGTGCAAACAGTACACAAACACATGGATTTGGTGTGCTGGGAGAGCTTCCTCCACTGGCTTTAACGGGAAGCAGTAGTTAGGGTAGCAGAGTACAAGTAGCAGACCTCTGCCTCAGCCAAAGTAAAACTTTGCTTTCTGATGTTTATTGTCTTTCTTCTTTTAAATGCTACAAGACATGAAAATAAAAGGGGTTTTGTAGCATAGAACCTAATTCCATGTCTGATGAGAAGTTCAAAATTTTCACAGTATTTTTCATTCTGAACAATTTTATGACCATTTTCAAAAGTACCCTGACTTGTCAGATTCCTGCACTTCAGGGTACTCTGCTTGAGATGTGTAAGGAGATTTCTTTTTCAGAAAGTAAGTTGCTCAGGCATCTCTGCAAAGCAGGTCCCTCCACTGTGCTCAACACCCAAAAATAAACCACCAGAGGCACCCAAATCCATTCTTTTCTTGTAAAGATTTTACTCAGCTAACTGGGACAGGGCAGGCCTGAATTTTGGATGAAAGAAAACTTAGATGAGCAAGGAAGCTGTTCCCCAAGGACTATATCCTCAGTGATACTATGAGCCAGCAACCCCCGTAGCTTTCAGCATCTCTCATGATCAGACTGGATGTCTTTTGCCCGAGGCTGAAAATCTCTTCCTCTCTAAAACCAAAGAGATGTTGGCTGTGAGTTATGATTAGTAATAGAGTCCATTTGTGGTGAGGTGGGGGGAAGGGGAGATGATGGACCCAGAATCATAAGATTTTATGTGCTCAGCTTATTTCCAAACAACTGCAGACGACTGCCCTGCTCTGGGTAGTTCACTGATTGAGGACAAAAACAAGGAGAAAACACAGGCAGAACAAACAAACAAATTACATGTAAGTAGTTTGCACTCTTTGTAAGTGACATAATCGAAATACAGCATGTTGAAGGATAAACTCGGGGAGTTACACTGACTAAAAGGCCTCCTGGAAGAAAGATCAAAATTGCTGGGTTGTCAGGAAAACAACCCTGAGCAAGCACATTGGCAAAACAAAGTGGGAAGATATCCAAGTGCCTGCTCAGAGCATCAGCACCCAACTCCTCTCACCCACTGAAGAAGAGGATGGGAGCAGGGTGGTGCTGACAAGGGTGTCAGATGCTCCTCCAAGATCAACTCTCACCAGCATGTCTGGGTGAGCTGCTGAATGAAAATGTTCCAAATTTGGAGGCCCTGAGAGGGGGTAGGTTGTGTTTGGCCAGGCTCTAATTGCATCCTTGCATTACTATGCAATTAATTGCTGCCGTGGTCTGCTTGAGAGGAGGGAGTGTGCCAGCTCCATTCCTGGGCAGCCCCGGAGGCTGCAGGAGCTCATGGCTCTCGCTCCAGGGGGTGACCTACTCGGATGGCTCTGCAGCTCTGCTGCCAGCCCTGCTGGCAAGACTGGTCTTCCCAGGATGATGTGCTTTCCTCCTGCAGTGTGGCTCTCTTAGCAGGCATTAAAAGTTTCAGAAATGGCATAGAAAATGTAGAGCAGGGAGAACACATAGATTTTCAGTGATTTCGTGTTTCTTAGCAAAGAGATAACTGCAGAAAAAAATGCAAGCACAGTTTTCCCTAGCATTTCGTGTAGCTGTTTTCAGTGCATACCTCGAAAGGAGGCAGTGTCTTGCAGAAAATACAAATAGTTCCCCTACAGAAGGGAAAAGAAGAATAATTTTGCTCTTGCTTTACAGCTCGCTATAGTTCTGATGTCAAAAATAGAAAAGAAAAATAGCACAAATTCCTGAATGCAAGGAAAAGCAGTGTCTAACCCCCAAACTGGGATGTGCTCCTCATTTCTAACATGTCTCTCACTAAATTCTTGCCTGTAGAAGACAGATGAGAAGGATGACGACAAATTTAAAACTCCCAGTGTCTGATTGCCAGTGTTGGCTTCAGTGACCAAAGGGTTTCATGGAGGTCTGGGGCACAAAGAGTGGGTGCAGAGGAAGGAGGCAGAAGAGAAGCTCCCCATGAACACCAACACTGAACAGTCTGTCCTTTGCTTGCCTTATTTAACTTTAGCAGCAGCACCAGGGATTTTTTTCCTGAGTCTTCCTGATGTTTCAGGTGTAGGCTGCCTCCTGGATTCCTGCAGGAGATTCCTTTTATTCCTGGCCATCCTCCCAGTCTCCTGGGGAGCCACTGCAGCACACGGCTGTTTTTCCAAAGCCTGTCAGTGGCAGACAGCCCTTGGCCAGCCCAGAGGAGCAAGCAGTCTCTGCCAGAGCACATCTGGGTAAAAACTAAGAGGGTAAGCCTGGTTTGTACATCTGTGCTTCATCTGGAGACCCCACCAAGGGCAAAAGGAGCTCGAGGTTCTTGTGCCTTGGAGCTCCTCTGTCCTGGGCACCTGGCAGCTGGTGCCACCTTATGTTGTAGGCTAGTACATTCCTAAATGGAATCATTTAGGTTGGAAAAGACCTTTAGGGTCATTGAGTCCAACCATGAAGAACAGATGAGGGCTGATTTCAGTAGTTCATTTCTTCCCCTGTTTAGTGGAACCCATTTTGGGTTTATAGACAGTAAGGAGGTACAAGAGGAGGACAAGCAGATGGGTGGGGGACATGTCAGGTTCTGCCTTTGTGGGCTTCAATATTTATTTTATTTTAAATATAAACGTTTGCATAAACATAACACTATGCTGAAAAAAACCCAAAAACTGTGTAGTGCCACCTTGGTGTATAAGACTAGACACACAAAAAACAAGGTTCCCTGGTTACACTGGGTAGGACCAACTGGCACTCAATCCCCTCATGTGAACCTAAAAATACTCATAGGTCAGGGCTATGAAAGAAAAGAACCTCTTTCCTAGTCAAGCCTTTTTGTCAAGAAGTTTTTTGTCAAGAAAAGGATTTATTTATTTATTCTAGTGGTTGAATTACTGCACCCACAGCAAAGCGTTTTCAGAGTTGTTCTAGGCCGAGGCACCAAGAGGATCCAGTTCTGTCCTTTGGGAAGATGCTGGTGGGCAGTGGGCTTTTAGGAGGGATTTATGTCACCTGGAACAAGTAAACTAAGTCCTGCAAGTTGAGCATCTTAGCCAGTTGTCACCCACAACCTACCCGAGAGCTAAAGTTCTTGCTACAGCTTGGCAAAGTTATCTCAAGTTTGAAATTATTTGGAAAAGTGTGTCTTATCTATTTTAACCATTTTCTTTGGGCACCCTTTGGTTAGCTATTTTTCCTGATGTGTTTTCACTCAGCTGCATAAATGAGCCAGGCACTCATTTAAGTTTGGTCCATTTATCCATCTTGTAATATCTAAGTACCCCATGCAGATGATGAACAGCCTGGGCTGGCCTGCTGTTCTGCCTCATCACCCCTTTTGGAGCACAACCTGTGCAAGGGATATGAGGTGAGAGAGTCAGTTTTGCCAGGGAAATGATTATCTTAGGGTTTGCTTTATGGAAGAGAAAGGAGGAGGATTCAAGAAGGGACTGGATGTTCTCCCCACCCTTCCCCACCCACCCCACTGCTGGTGGGATTTTGCCTCCTTCCACACCACATGTGACTCAGCCCAGCAAACTCCAGAAGCTGGAGTCCTTTGACTAATGTGATCCTTTCTCTTTTGTACCTTCTCCAGAAGACACACACACATCCCAGCCAGTGACTGTGTCTCCAGAAGGGCTGAGCTGGGCACCTCTCCAGAGGCAAGGCCAAGTTATGCTGGGGACAGAAGGCAATAAAGCCTAAATAGTGTTCACCTTATGTTTCTCATTCACAGCCTGCCTTAAATAATTTGTAACAGGGCTGGGGGAGAAGGGGGACGATATTGGGATTGTGCGCAGTCCCAATGCCAAGAAGTGTTTTGCCTTCCCTGGAGATGAGCTCTGCAGAGCCTTGCAGGGTGTGATCTCTTATTTGGTAATGTGAACACAAAGAGCAGGAGCACAAGCACCAAGCACAGCAATAGCATTAGATCAGAGGATTTGGACTTTGCTATACTCCCACACCCAAGGCAGTCACAAAAATACACGAGCATACATTTGCAGATGTGCATGTTCATGTGCTCACAAAGGCTGTTTTGGTTGAAAAAAGGGGGAGAAATCACTGTTTCTATCAAATAACACACTTTTCAGGAAATTTAAAGTTTGCTGTGAGCACCAGGACCACCAGATCAAACTTTCTGTGGGAGCCTGTGTGAGGTCTCTGCTTTGCACTCTCTTTTATTGCAATGGTGAAATGAAAGTAGGTGCCCCACTCGCAAGCAGGGCATCAAAGTACACCACTTGCATAAGGAGTTGTTCAATTTTATTACTTTGCACAACTAGATTTGCCCACTTTGACCTGACTCTCTTTTGTACATGTGTCCATGACAGTATCATGCAGAATAAACAGGTGCCACCTCCTCTGCCACACTTTTGAACTAATTTGTTTAAAGGTTAATGCATAAACCCCGGAAACAGATGGCAAATTTAGCATAAAAAGCAAAATGGAATCTCCTACAGGAACTTGCCAGTTTGACCATTTAGGAGTCTGGATGGGTATTGATTTGAGGTGAATATTCTAAAGTTTGCATTACCCTTTGAAAAGTGCTAATGTAGTTCTTGTCACTTTAAATTAACTTTAGATGAGAGGGACTGACAGAAACATGAAGATGTGTGAACTATATTTGACTGATATTCTGTCAAATATTGCATGGGGTTATGATCCACAACTTTTCCCATCTGCTGCTCAAACCTGAATCCTTGAATGCACAATGGATTAATTACCATATTTTGTTCTGATTTCACTTAGTAGTATAAAAGACTGTGAATGTTAAATGTACCCTTACCTGCCTTCTTTTTCTAAGGGTAAGGTATAGAGGAGGGAAGGCAGGGTGCTCTTTAGCAATTTTTTTACACCCACACAGAGTGATGTGCTTCCTAAGTGCACCTCTTCTCAAATAATTAGATTCCCAGAAGTTAACCAGAGTAACACAGCACTCAGAATTTCATTCACTCCTTTCCTTGTGAGACTTTCTTCCCCCTCAGTACCAAAGGCAGCGAGTGCTGATGTAGCACATTCCATCCACTGCTCTTCACAAGCAGCAGTATAATTACACCCGGCTCTGCCATTTGCCATCCTCGCAGAAGGATACGGCGTGGAGCACCAGAGGTCAGCGCTCTCTACTGATGTTGTGTTTCCTAGAAGGCCTGACATCGATTCGCCAGTACCACCTGTGCATCCCAACAACTCAAGCTGACACTCGGCAGCCAGCCTGCCCCTTTCTGCAGCTGGACACCCAGAAAGATGGATGTCTTAAATTAAAGGCCACTTTGAAAATAGGAGCTGTATTAACTTGCCCAGAATCCCCCAGCATTTCAGCAAAAAAACTCAGGCTTTAGGAAAAACTCTTTTTTTTCTCCTAACCTCCTCCTTTCCTACCAGTACTATTTGGATGAGTTGAGTTATTTTGACTTTCAGCTAAAGAATAATGTCCACTTTCGTTGATGTACCAAATAAGTAAACTCTTAGTTCCCATATTTTACAGAGTCCTTAACACATGTATCTCTTGAGTATTTTTTCTTTAAGAGGGCACAGTGCATTGCAGTTACATCCTGGGTTATATTCTGGCACTGCACTGCTTAACAGATAGAAAACATTTCTATGTGTGTTGACTCATTTCTGTGTGGGTTGACTCTAACATTCCTGTGTCAGTGAGAGTGTGGTTATCCAGAAATAAGCAAACACAATGATGGTGTGAAAGGCAGATTGAACATATGAGGTCAGAGAGACTTGTAAAATGGAGAAACAAACCTGGGGTTTATTACAGTGAAGTCCCTTCTGGAAGAACTTAATAATATTACACTTGGGAGAAATTGTGAACCCAGTTCTGTCTTTTATATGTTTTGTCAGGTTTTGGGGATTTAAGAATAACATTGCCCTTCTCCAGTACTAGAATATTGCATAGATTCCTCAGACATAGCCATAGCCAATCCTCTGTACCTGTTTATTTTCCAATACTTTTTTAATATCATTATTCTTTCTTCATTCCTTTTCTTATGAAATATCCAAGCCTTGATTTAGGTACTCTTTGCTTCAAGTTTCTTTCCAAAGAATCTCCTCCAAGTGATTACCAGAGGTGGGGCTCAGCAAAGGAAGGTTCTATGTAGGAAATACTTCTGGGTTTTTTTGAGAGAAGTTCTGCTATGAAGGTGCATGCTTGTCCTTCATATCCAGTTAGCTTTAATCCTGAGGGGTGAAGAAGATGATATTATGTGAACCCAATGGGGAAAAAAAGGGAACTTGAGATACTCTTGGAATATATTAACAAGTTCTCAGTCTTTGGCTGGAAGTTAATCCTCAGACTGAGTACATTCCTACCCTCTTGCAATAGCAAGTAGGTAAATGCCTACCAATATTGTCAAGCCCAGAGTTTGTATCTACAGGACAGCTAAAGGACTCAATAACCTTTCAAATTGTGCTAGGAAGCACTTGATTGGTGGTTCCACCAACCAACACCAACAAATGCTCAGGTGGGATTTTGGAAAATACTCATCATTAAATTCACCCTGCTTCTCTTAAGCCAATCCCACTGAAAACTGATGCCTTAAACTCTACTGGAGGGTCAAAGGAGAAACCTTCTGTTTTAGTGCCGCTTTTCAACTTCTCTTCATCTAGCAAGCATCTGGCCCAGTTTAATAATCTTTGTTCTGAGTGGTATAAGGTCATTAGCAAAACCTTAATGGGGACAAGGGTTGCAGCATTGGGCCTCTATTTGGAGAACCTATTCCAAAAGGAAAAGGTATGATGTTTCTTGCAAGTGACATAAAGATTAATGAGGGATAGACAAATGCCCTTGCTCCAAAGTCAGCAAAAAATAGAAGGTTCTGTTTAAACTTTTCAAAATGAATTACAGTCAGGTGCTGACTATCAAGAAACAAAATGAAATCTGAGTTGAAGACTCTGGAATAATTCTCTGGGTCTTTCCCCAAGCCTGTCACTCTTTTCTATGGATATGAATATTAAGGGGTAACAGAGCCTGCAAATCTACACCTCCTGAGCTTGTGAGACAGGCTGGGGACTCAAAAAAACCCACTTGGGAACAGCAAACATTGTTGGATATTTGGAGAATACTGGTATTTCAATCTGATTAATGGAAGTAAAAGAGTAAAACTTTTTGGATTTTTACACCTTTTTCAGAGAGTCCTGATTTAACTCTAGGAGATGGTAGAAGAAAAGGATTAAAACATCTTTATGCACATGATGAAGGCTAATTTTTAGAAGTTACAAAGATTTTTATTTTAGCAAAGCAGTTAGAGTTCCACTTGAATTGTTTAGGCAAGATAAATTAATATTCACATGTTTATCTTGCAAAAATACAGATTGTGTTTGTGTGGGTGTTACAAATATGTTGTGGAAAGGTGTCAGAACAGTTTCAGACATGCAGAGAGGGACAAGTCAGAGGCAGGTGAGAATGAAAGAAAACCAAGTAATGATCCATTGCTGCTGTGTATTTTTGAAGCAAATCACCAGAGCACTGTACACCAGCTCTTTGCTATGTTCCAGAATACGTTCTACAGGCCTTTAAAAAAAAAAAAAAAAACAACTCTTTATTTTAAACGAATTTTACAGAGTCTATAAATGTACAAAACCCTAGTGTTATTCACAATATACTCTGCTAGCAAGTTTCAAGCAATTAGATCTCTTTTTTAAGGTGGAGTTAACATGTATCTGCCAAGAGATATGGTCAATTGCTGTACTGTTTGCAAAATACATTTTTAGCGCACCTTACATTGCAAAATATTTTGTTAGTGTCATATTTTCAAATGAACAATTGCTTTCTTGGAAAAAGACAAAAAGCCAATCTTGTTGAATACCATTTTCAAAATACAAGTTATCACGGGAAACAAAAAATTACTCTCACTTTAGTAGACTCTTAGGCAGAAACCAATGACCCAGCCTCCTCAAGACCGTGCAAGCAAGTTTATGCACAGAGAGCAAAACCAATAAATGATCCCACAAATGACTTTGGAGAGAATTCTGAACATTTCTTTCCTTCCCTTCCCCTCTTTCCTCACCAAGGCAGTGTGCATCCTGACAAAAGAGAAACCACAGAATGTGCAGAATGTCAACAAGATCCTGGAATTTGATTCCCACTAGTTTTACTGGGCTTGGAGTCGGGTACTTGCTGCCCAGAAGACCAGACAATAGGTACATTCCCTCTCCTGAAGAAGTACAAAATGAGGCATTTTCTCCACATGTTCCCCTGACCCATGGCAGGACATTCAGAGCATGTGGAGTTCATGACTTGCTGCTCACCTACAGCAGTGCTCACACCAACCCGCTGTGTGCTGCCTACACCCACTGCATGCTCATTTAAACTTCACAGTCAAGTGAACATTCATTAAACTGCTTGTGGACAGGTGGTTTTTGCATTGGAAACATGTGAAAACATGTGTTTTCTATGTTGTTTTTTATATGAAGGCTTGTGTCCAACAACCTAATTATTTTTATTCACATATTACATCACTCTCACTAGCACAAGCAGAGTGCCAGCACCTGCTCTTTGCTACACTCTCTCATGTTTTCTGCGTCCTCACCTATCTTCCAAAACAAAAGGGGATCATTCTCACCATGAAGGAATTTACTGAATGGTCTCCATCTGTGCCACAGCAGAGAAACAAGCCAGTGTAATCTGTTCTTTGGCTACTGATGTTGACTGAAGTAACTCATGCTCCTGTACTCAAAGTATTCATTTTAATCCCCTAAAGACCTCCAAGAAGGAGTTGCTGCACATGAGCAATCACAGACATTTTGATACCTTTCAACAGGACTTTCTCCAGATGACCTAACAGTCCCTCCCCTTTTAAAAAATCTCAGATGTTAAAAATGCTGAATTTTGTCAACATCTTGTGGAGAGAAAAATCGTAGAGGTAAAAAAAGACACATTAAATATTCTTCTGGTTTTCTGCACCCACATTATTATTTGGAAAATCTCTCATATGATACATGAAGACAAGGAGGCCTTCATGATGTTATTCCTACACTGCCTGCCAGAGAACCTCAGATCCAATGAGCAAGGTAAAGCTAAACTGTGTGAAGGACTACAAATGCAAACTGAACTACAACTTGTAGAAAGACACACCCACCCCTAGTGTCCATTCTTTCTTTTCTGAACATCATTCTGCTTTTCCACCTGCAGTTGCTCTTGAGTGTGCACCAGGCCCCCTCCTGTACCCACACTCATTGCTGTGTCCCATGCTCTGCCTTGTTCCAGCAACTCTTGCACTCGTGCTGGCAACTTCTCTTCCCCTGAGCTCCCTTGCAGTTGTGTCTTCAGTTTTTCAGTCCTTCTTCTGTGCCTTGTTCTTTAGGGACTTCATCTGTGTTTGATTTCATCTACCAGTCTTGATTTCCCAATACCTCTTTCCACTGTGATTTCTTTCCTTCTATCAAACTTAAAATCTCATCATTTCTTTGGGATATCTCTTTATGGTGCCAAATAAATAAATTGGATTTAATCTTGAGATACTCTTCTCCCAGTCAATTTGCTTGTTGAAGCTCTTCTCATCTGATTACAAGACCCCTTTCTCTGGTCTAACTGTACATCTCCTCTTATTCTGAATGGTGTCCATTTTTCATCACGTGGATCTCATCAATTTTCATTTTGCCTTCCTCCACTACCTTATCTATTGTAGCAAGTAGCAGCAGTTTGCTTCTGCCTTCCGTGCCCTTCAAGGTTTCTTCCTTCTCCATCCATTTCCCACTGTTCATTTCCTCAAAAGCAGCTCTCGTTCCAGCTGGTCTGAGATATCCACATCCATTGCTGTCCTTTCATGCTGACTATCTTTTCATCCACGTTTCTTGAGAAGCACTCTGCACTCATTTGCTGCTAACTTGCTCACTTTTCAAAATCTCCCTCAGCTCTCCTTTGACTGGATGACCACTGAAAACTCAACTGCACTTCGACTGTCCTGTTGTCAGTGCAACTCTTTTCCTGCAATCACACATTTCTCTGTATCTGTCTCTTGACTCTGAACTTTAAACTCTTCCCTTTATTTTTATTCTGTTTGTGCAGAGCCTTTCGCTGTGGGCTCGTGGTCCATGACTCCTAGAGGATATGTCAATGCACTCAAGTGAGAGGGAACATGAATACTGCAACGAAGCCAAAACTCTTGGAAATCTTTGTGACTCAGGATGTTCAGAATCTGAACCTAGCTCCAGCCACAAATCTTGCACTTGGCCTGCAACTCTGTGTAAAACTCATATTGGAACATCCTTGAAATTAAGGGGTGGTGTTGGAATCTGCATCCAAATTTCACAGCTGCAGGTCACCTCTCAAACACGGGTATTTGGAAGACAGTGAGGACTGTGCTGTAAGCAGCTACATCGGCGATGAGATATTGTTGCTGCTTTTTGCCGTCTGTGTTTTTGAAATGCTCGCTACAAGGACAGCTGTGAGGCAGATGCCGTTCTGAGTTCAGATGTGGAATGTTACAGGGTCACTCTGCTTACCTTATCATAGAAGAGCACGCGTTTTTGTGCTCTTCATGTACTGGAAAACAAGTCCACGACAAATACTGTATTGTGTGCAAGGGCTGGGGGTGGGGGGGGAAAGAAGGGAAGTGTATCTTGTCCTTAGGGGCTGCTGGTGCTAGGCACCACAGAAGAAAGCCCTGTTTGTCAGCAGCACTCAGAGATACAGGGCCCAGCATGCGGCACCTGCAGCAGCTCAAGGATGGCTCCCTGAGTCAGGAGCTGTGCTCCACTGGCTGGGGTTCCTTGACTGCCACGCAGAGCCAGGAGGAGTGGTGGAGCTAGACTGCTGCAGGAGGGGAATCTGGGAGGTGCACAGCCTGTCTGACATGGGGCAAGGAATTCTCAGATGCCTTTGAAGGATTTCTGCAAGATGCTGAATATAGCGTGGTCCTAGCCTTTGGTCTGTACTCTGTGCATGCAAAAAATTATATATCTTGAATAGCTGAAGGGGGATAGTGGTGTTACAGGATGTTGATGCTGGTGTCACCAGCCAGGCAAAGTGAGAATCTGGAGATGGTTCTTGAATATAGAAGGAGTAGAAGGTGCTTAGAGGTAGCATAAAAACCGTTGGGAATGAGCCAAGATTCAGTGTGCATGATGGGCGATGCAATGATAGAAAGCAAGTGGGTTTGAAGCCTAACGCAGGAAGTGAACAAGGAAATCTGGGCTGGAAGATGGGAACTCCTGTGGGGCTGGGGTCTGCCTGCAGGGGTGCTGGGCTGCACAACAGGGGTGTGAGTGATGGCTGGCACTGTGAAGAAAAGCTTCTAGCAGGGCCAAAGTTAGGTCAGGGAGAGGGGGAGAGAGGCAGAAAAGGAGGAGAGGTGAAAAAAACAGAAAGGAGCAATGCAGGAATTTTTCTCCATCTGGTTCTTTTCTACACAATCAATAAGCTTTCAAGCCTGTGTATTTCTTCCCAGTGTCCCTGCATCTTGGAAAATTGGGTTGAGCTGTGTGAAGGAGGATAAGAGAGCGAGGATGGAAGAAGTCTTACAGCATTGGAATCCCACCAACTTGTCTGGGCAGCTGTTACTGCTGATTATGTATGCTGTACTCATGCATGCTACATTTCCCATGTTAGATTCATGGTTTGGAGCCTGCCTTTGCAGACAAAGGTTTTGGGCTGTGTTCTTCCAACTGACTGGCCTGTGCAGTTTGTTACAGGAACAGCTACAGATTCCAAGGCACATGATAAACACTGAAAATGGAGGCTCATACCTGACTGCCTCTCTGCCTAAAATACCTGTCTACCTTTTGTATTCATATAGTTTCCTTCATGGTAGGGTCTTAGCAACTGTATAAGTTGAATGTTGAACATGCCTGGCACAGGCATCAGGAAGGAAACATTGCCCACCACCACATTTTATACACAGTTGCCAAGACAAATACAGGGTCATATCCTGATGCTATTCAAACCACAGATCTCCTATTTGGAGTCAATGAGAGTGGTGCATAAAAAATCAATAGACATATTTGACTCCTTTCAAGTGGAGCACTCCATGGTACAAATTGCATCCCTTTGTTGAGCACAGAAGATAAACCCCACATTTTTTCCTGTCTGTCATTTTTTGCTAGCATGCCCTTTGGAATGTGCTTTTTCACCCCACTGTATCTAACTAGTATCATAAGATGGTTTTCAATAAAGGTGCAGTGAAACCATCCAGGGTGGGCATGCCTGATTGGCCTTTTAAACACACTTATAAATATTTTTGCTGATTATTCACATTGAGCTCTTTGCATGGCATAATTTAAACTAGATTATAAAAATTTAGAAATAAAATAGCAGTATTAGTAACTATGTTGGGATACCATTGGTACACCCACAGGTAAAAATCACTGTCTGAAATCACCTCAGAGGGATGCAGACTGAAAGAAACTGCTAGTTTGGCTGGTGGTTTAGAGGATGCTCTATTGCTGAGCTACTAAATAAATCCCCTTTTGCCCTGCACTGCCTCCAGCAAGCCCTTAGCCTTCCCCACTCTGTCTTCCCCACACTGTTTCTCTATTTTTCCTCATAATCTCAGCCCTGATTCTCTTTTTCCCATTCTTCTGAATGTTGAAGTCACGACCTTTGTGGTTTATAGGCCACAAGAGACTGAGCTAAATGTGTTAGCACAGAGTCAAAACAAGTAATAGCTGGCCAATTAAATTAATAATCCATATTGTTACAATGTTTAACCACGGCTGTTTCCTCAGTGGTCTGTTTAAATCACAGCCAAGTCCTGACCTATTAAAATGAATAACTGGAATTATGAGAAACTCCATTTAATAAACACAGCAAGGAACGCAACACAATCGGTATGAAATATTTATTACCACTTTAAGCAGCAGCTAGTGAGATTTAAGATTGGATTAATGAAGGGGTTTTAATTTCTGGCTAAGGGTAGAAAGCTTAAACCAGGAACACTCCCTCAGTTTCCTGGTAGGGCTCTGCAATGGGCAAGATTTGAGATGGGAGCACACAATTCGATTCATGCTTTCCCCTTGCAGAGCTCTCTCCAGACACGTTCGATGCAGAAGGAGATCAAAGCAAGCAGGCTCCAGACAAGTGGCTCAAGTGGCTTGAAAAAACTCAGGGGAATAAGGGCTGGAGCACTAGACATGAGCCTTTGGATTTTAAAATGAGCACTCCTGCCAACCGCCATCCTATAGAGAGCAATGTTAAAGAAAGGCTGGTACATTCCCAGTGACAACGGCTCATGTGCATGCATTTTTTTTGCACTATGTCTCAGGGCTAGAGAAGGAGAGAAAAAACCCTTCTCTCTGAAATTTGTCAGACAAAATCTCAAGCTGGGAGCCAATCCTTATTGTTTCAAGTGGCCCAAGTATTGTTTTTCTTAAGTGTGGAACTACCAAGGTTTTGCTATTTTTATTCACGCTGCACATTCGTCTGCAGGGTTTCCCCACATAACACAAAAGCAAATGTTCTTCTTTGACAGAAACTAAAATATTGCCAGGGTTGAAAAATAGTCTACCATGCTCAAGCTCAAAAGGGGATATTATTTTCCTTTTTTTTCTAATTCTTCTGATGTACTAACACTGAGCAGGTTAATAACATGCAAATCCTGGCACAATGGAGCTGTCTGGAGGTACCATGTCAGGGAGCCATGTAATAATTGCTCTGGGCTATGCAGACACCTGGAGCATCCTCTCTGTGATAATGGTTTGTTCTCACCATTTCCACCATAATGGTTCCACACCATAAACCATACCCTGGGCTGCATCAAAAGAAAAGTGGCCAGGAGGCCAAGGGAGGTGATTCGTTTGTGAAACTCCACCTGCATTGTTGCATCCACCTCTGGGGCCTCCAGCATAAGAAGGATGTGGACTTGATGGAGTGGTTTTAAAGGAGGCCACAAAGTTGATCAGAGGACTGGAGCACCTCTAGTATGAAGACAGGCTGAAAGAGTTAGAGCTGTCCAGCCTGGAGAAGAGAAGGCTTTGAGGAGACCTTAGAGCACCTTCCAGTACCTAAAGGGGCTGCAAGAGCGCTGGAGAGGGACTTTTTGACAGATGTATTTAGTGATAGGACAAGGGGCAATGGCTTCAAACTGAAAAAGGGTAAGTTTAGATTAGATATCAGGAAGAAATTCTTTACTGTGAGGGTGGTGAGCCACTAGCAGAGTTTTCCTGTCTGAGAAGCTGTGGGTGCCCCATTCCTGGGAGTGTTCAAGGCCAGATGGAATGAGTCTCTGAGCTGCTTGGTCCAGTGGAAGGTGTCTGTGTCCATGGGAAGGGGTCAGAACCAGATGCTCTTTAAGATCCTTTCCAACTCAAACCATTCTATGATTCATAGAAGGAAGGCACTGATGCATTAAACCACTGCCCTAATTTGCCTAAATACCGACTGCTGCCACTGCCTCCAAGGATCTCATTTTCAGTGTGTGCTGTGATGATACCAGAAATCATACATATTTTCTCCTCACCTCCCTCTTTTGATTCTTAATTAATAGACCCAGAATGAGAGCTGTAGAGGCAAAAGGATTTTGTATAGCTATAGACAGTAAAGCCATAGATGAGGAAAAGTCTTCTATGCTCTTCCTATAATACATTTGAGCCCAAAGTTGGCAGGACCCATGACTTGAGGTAGCACCTCTTCAACACCCATTTTGCCTGATGGATAAACTGGCCATCAAAAGCTTTTATCTCTTGTGCTGACAGCCTCATCATGGCCCTGGTTATATCAAGATATCTTTTATTTGTACAAGGTGGTAGACAAGCATTTCACCATGATCTCAGTGTGTGCTTGTCCCATACATTGCAGGGGTCAGCTCAGGGGTTTTTCCTGGCCTCTGTGTCCTGGTTCCAGCCAGTTGAAGATGTCTGAGGAGCAGCACCAGACCTCAGAGCTTGATTGAAGTCTCATTTCCAGGCTTGCTGAGCCTCTGCACTGCACAGCAGCCAAGAGGACAAGCCTGGTAGTCACTAAAGAACTAACGGTAGAGACAGGTCAGAACCCCAAATTTCTACATGCTTTCTCCTTTTCTTGGATTTCTGTTGGGAAATACATTCACATGAATGCATTAACTTGGGATATTCCCAATGGAATATGAACTGGATCTTCAGAGGTTTTCTAGCTAGCTTCCAGAGTTGCAAATATCTTAGCTCCTCTACATTTTCAATGAAAGCAGTTTTGTTTCCCCATGTGGTTTTTTTTGTGAAAGGATACAAGAAATTAAAGGAATGTCTCTGGACCTAAGGGAATGAACTCCCTCCTTCATAAGAAACCTAGACCTTAGGCATTTCCCTGCTGCCTTTTTTAAACATCCTTATGCATGCAAGTGCTGTTGTGTTCATACATAACATACACAGCATACATGTTAATAACACAGCAAGTTATTTATGGCCTGAACTGTATGAAAAAATTAGTGTGAATGGATGTTTCATGGCTCAAGTAGGTCTTCAGAGTCCCAGGCTCATGCAACAGGGACAGCCTGCCACCAGAAGTGAACTTTGTCTCAGGAAGTTGTGCCACAGTGCATCCAGGCCAGCTGCCTGTCAGAGAGAGAAAGGGCAGCAAGCTTTTAGCCAGAGGCTGGCACAGTCAGGTCCTGCTGCCCTGATATCCACTCAGCTTGCAGGAATCTCATGAAAATCTGCCAGCCATTACACTTTCCTGGACCAAGAATTAAAATTAGAGGGGTTTGCGCTATCTGGTGGCACTTTCATTGGTTTATTCTATGTCTTTCTAAGCCTATAGGCTTCATTTCACATTGTTGTCTCTTGCTGTCCTTTCCACAGTTTCCTTCAAGGCTCCCTCAACAAAAAAGAAGGGCACAACCATCCAAGAGGTTAAAAAAGAACAATTCTTGGATGTTATGTTGCCTACATTTGTAGCAACACAGAAAGCCCTTCATGCTTCTCATGTACCCAGGACATAAATTTTGATTTGAGTTTATGTATCTGCTCTCAACTTAGCCTTTCTCCAGCAGGTCATCATTTCTCTTTGTGCCTGCCACCTCTATGTCTCAGCTGATTGCCCCTTTCCCAGTTTCACATGGCATGAGATGAGGCAAAATGAGCAATTTAAATTTTATGACCTTATTTGGTGGCCTTGCTCCAGTTGGTGTGGGTGCCAGAGGGGTCCCAGTGGCATTTTAGGTGCTGTGGGTGGTTGTCCTGTACCCCATGGTTGTACCCAGGCAGTTCCTGTGATCCCTCACAAGTATGAGGGATGTCCCAGCCAGATGAAGAGACTTTCCCAAGGCTTTGCAGTGGACACAGCAGCCTGGGACCTCCCTCACCTCAGAGTCCCTTCCACAGTTCTGCAAACCATGATCTCTCCCAGCCTGTTTCAAAATCGCAGAGCTCTAGGGAATGGAAAGATTGTATATAGGGCAGATTTCCTGGAAGCCATAAATTGATGGTTTTATTTAGGCTTTTAGCAGAATTGCCATGAGAAATCAGAATCTACTGGGTTATTTTGCAGGGAAATACATGTGTGAAATTTCTCTGAGCAAAGCCCCTGTCCAAGTGAGGGCAGTTTTTCTCAGCTTCCCTCTGCTGCTCACACCAAGTAATTTCCACTAGAGCCTGATTTTCTGCACAGCAACACGAGCACCCCTGTGCAGAAGCTGTGGGGTCCTGAACATGGTATTTTAGAAATCTCATCTCCATAGGGTTGTGGGATATGATGCTTAAAATATCTGTGGTGGCTGGAATGAGATCTCCTAACTCTGGCCAGCCCAAGGGAGTCAGCAGTGGGAAGGATGCCTTGCAGAATTGCTCCAGAACAGAGAGGGAGCCTGAGAACTCTGCCTGGCTGCATCAGCTGTATGAGAGCTGAGCTGGGGAAGAGCTGCTCTGAAGTTTCATGAAGACAATGACTGGGTGATTAGTGACATAAGTTCTTTAGTGGCTAGTGGACATTAGCAGCAAGGCAAAATCAGGTCTCATGCTTGAATTCCAAATAATTTTTCTAAGGTGTTAGAAAAAGTACCTGGGCTTGGCCAGAGTGTTGGTTCCCAAGCCACTATGATGCAATTCAGAATTCCAGTGGAGGACCAGTCATGTGGCAACCTGAATTTATGCTATGTTCCCTGTCATCCTTCAGTGATTTCCCCTCATTTTTAGTACAAAATTTCTAAGAAAGCAAAATTTACCTGATTCAATTTGGATATTAAGTGCTTCAGAGCCCTCACTAGCAACTCATTGTTCTGGTTTGCTTGTTGCAAATGAGCTTAATGGAAACATAAAAGGCAGGTCAGAGCAAAATTTTAAAAAAGCAAAACTGTAAAAAGTAATAAAAAATAATCTGACCCACATAATTTAAAGATAAATATTGTTATTTAATTCCACCATTCTCTTTTGGAGTATAATAGCATAGATGCTGCAATTTTTTAAAGGAAGAAATATGACATCCTATTTAATTTCTCCTGAAAAAAAGACAATCTGGTTTACTATATATAGCCTGACAAAGAAAAATAGAAATTTCCTGATCAAAGATCCAAGAGTGCAGTGCTCCACCTTAAATCCCTCCCACCTATTAGGTCCCCCTTTAGACAAGACAGAGAAACAAATTTCTCACACATCAATGATGCTTCCATAATCAATTTCAAATAGCCCCTTGCATAGGGATGCAAATCTTAGCTTTCTCTTAATAAAGCCTTTTAGAAGATGGATGTACTGATCTGATATTATTAAACGAAAAGTGGTCTCTTTTTAATCTAGAGATGCAGGGGCGTTAGTAACAGAGTGAATCAAAGGCCTGGTCTCTTTCTCTTCCTAATTATCAATAGTGTTTTATAATCTTATTAATATTGATACACAGTATACTGAAGATCTGTTAACGTATAATGTATGTGGAGGATAATTAACGAGATCCGAGTCAGATCAATCGCCTATTTGACAGAAAACGGTGTGTGGCTTATAAATTATACATATGCTAGGTATGGCTAGAAATGTTTAAAGTTTCAGTCCAATCCTTCCAATACAGCACTGGGAAAACTGATGAACTTAAAGGCACAGTCCCTTGCCTGTTAGGTTTATACTGTACACTCAGAGGAATAACTCTTATTTAAAAATCAAAGAGTTCCATTAACTGCCAAGATCTCAAAGCAGCACAGAAAACACACCTTCTCCTTGTGAAGTGCAGCTAAACAAAAGGCAAAATCTTGTAAGAAAAAAGATGATTAATAAAAGTGAGGTAATTTTCCTTTTGATTTCTGAGAGGAGGTAGCACGCAGGATGTTCCAAATGACAGAAATGATCCCACATCTTCACACTGGCCTCTAACAAGGTTAGACTTGCTAGTGCAGTAAATACAATTAATAATCCCAATTAATATTGCATGTTTTGGTAGGTTTGAGAGCATGAAAGCTTTCCACAGATTACTCTTCACTCCCCAAAGCAGACGCGGCGTGATGAGACGAAGGGATGGAAATGTGGAAATAAAACTTTCCTTTCTTGTTGTTGCAGAGCTCCTGATAAGCATGGGGCTTAGATGAAAGGAGATGTCAGGTTTAACAAAAATAACATATTATTATTATTAATAATTTACCTCAGGGGTATGACCCAGTGCAATAATGACTGCTTGAGGCTGTGAAACTCCACCAACATTTTGAAAATGGCTCAGGCTTGCTCAGCTTTTCCACAGCAGACCTTGGGGCATGTTCAGCTGTGGTGTGGGGAGATACGATTCCCAGGGTGGAGAGGCTGTATCAGTCTCTTGTGTTTCATGTAGGAAGGCTTGAATCAGATTAAATAGACAGAAATTCAGCTCCCTCTGAAGTCAAACTTCTACTGATGTCAGTGGGAGTTTTGCTTGAGAAAACATACAGGCAGTGCCATGCCAGATCATGCTTCAGACAGGACATACTTCATCAAGTGACCTCTCTTACAGGAATCAGCACCCAGTGCTATGGAGAAAGACATAAGCTGGGGCTGCACTCATCCTTGCTATGGATAAATTCCCTCCTGGCAGGTACCAGACTGTGCCCACCACTGGAAAATGCAGGGAGGACAGAGTTCATGGCTGTACTCATCTTGGTTTTTTTCAGCTACACACACCTCACAAACCTGCCTCACAAGAAATTTTTCAATAGGTATCTTTGGGTCAAAACCTTATTTCACCTTACCTCTGAAAGCAAATTGCTTATCCACAAAGACAGACTTCAGGGGTTTTTTTGTTTAGTTGGTTGGTTGGTTTGTTTTGTTTTCCTTTTCTTTTTTTCCCCCATGAACCACTACATAAGCTGTATGCCTGTATAAATACCCCACAATTTTGAAGCAAGCCAAGTACTCTTAGTGGTACTCATGACAGCATGAAGGCACCAAACCTGTCCCTAAACACAGCCTTTTTTGAAGTTAGAGATTCAATTCCACTCAATTTACCCCTGGAAGCTGAATGATCCTCAACAGCATTACCCACAAACACGTTTGCAGAAGCTGACAGTTCGGTTGTAATTAAGCCTTTAACATATGACTGTGTGTGACCTCGTGTTTGTTGCAACAGAAGCCGATGGGCAGACAGGAGCTCCAAGCTGGCTACCAGTGGCAATGCCCAGATACCGCAGAACTGCTTGATGGAGACTCTTAGGATTAGCAAAACTTTTCCTGAGTCATCCTTTGTACAGCCCTTGTGGGGCCATCTCAATCAAAGCGTCCATCCCGCCTGTGGTGTGGTTAAAGACTTGCCTTGTTAAGGTAAGTGGAGGAAAATAGTTCTGTGCTTTGCCAGGTGAAGTGTTAAGTACAGGATCCATCTCAGGGAAGGGCAGGAAAGGCTTTCTAGATTACAAAGGCCATTACTTAATAGCCGTGCTCTCCCTTGAGCCAAGGTTTAAAGTAAATTATTTAAATTATAATATTATACCCTTTCCCCTGAGAGGTTCATAGGGCTGCACTAGCATGAATGAGTGTATGCTCACAGCCTCCAGATGAGGCAGCCGTGGCATTCAGGAATTCAGGTCTGAGTGCTCAAAATGACCATAACCTCAGAAAAAGTGGACCCCAAACCAAAATCAGCAACTGTTTTGATACAAGTGAATTCCTCACAGTCTCTCAAGATGAGTCAGTAGCTAAATCAGGTAAAACTGCTCTGGTCTCCTGACTCCCCAGCTCTGTGTTTGAACCATTAGACTCATGCTTCCTTTTGTCCATTAGTGGCTTCATTTCTGTCTCATAGCATTAATTCAGGTTATGTAGCTTGCAGTGTTCCATATAAATGAGCTTAAGACCACACAGGATCACAGGAATCAGTGCGGTCAGGAAATGCTATTGTCTCTCTCTCACACCTTCTCATAAAGGACCCACTGGAAGATTTTTAATAGTGTCCTGTCCCCTGATCCAGGCATTGGTGTGGTCACAACCTGGACAGACTCTGGGCTTACGTGTCCCCTCAGTCTACTTCCCTGTCATTCTCTCCAAGCTGCCTTCATTCCCATTTTACACTTACCTTTCGTTCCACTTTCTTGACACACCTTAGCCTTGGTTAACTATATTGAAAAAATAGGTCAAAAATATTCTTAACTGGAGGTCAAAACTGCTTCTCCAGTTAAGTGCTCTAATCACGCATCTTTGCCAAATCATTCTCATCTCAAGATCAGATCTCCTTTTTGTCCCTATTTTCCCTGAGACAGGGATATCCATTCACAAGTGCTGTGACGACATTGCCTTATCCTCCAGGATTTCGGGGGTGGGGGGGGAGGGAGAAGAAAAGAAGCAAAAAATAAATTTTTTCAGACCCAGATCCTTGAAGCCTTATGAGGAAGACTAAGGTGTCTCATTTGGATATTCACTAGCTAATGCCAGGCCAGGAGTCAGTCTTTAAGCACCATTCCATAGGACAAAACACAAGGAATTAACGTTAAAGATAGCAGGAAAATTGAGGTACAAATCAGCTTACAGGAAGGGACAAATTACCAGTCAGTAGGGAGCAGCGAGTTCAGATAGCGGGGAGCTGTTCTGCTTTGCAATGCCTGGAATGAAGACATCCCCCTCCTCCCCAAAACAGGCTCCAGCATGCCCATGGCTCAGGCTGTGAGATATTTATGGCCTAGCCAGCATCAGCCTGAGGCCATGTAAACAGAGCTATTGGATCCTATTTTGGAGAGACAGTTTCACAACACTGGCTTTTTTCATGCAAAATTGAGGATGTGTATGCATTTTGTAGTGCTTTTGGCTACAGAATCAGCCCCGGAGCAGGGAGACCTGGGTGCCACAGCTTAGCAAGGACACCTGAGCACGGCCACCCTTCCCACACAACCTTCCCCACCAGTTTGGGAAACCAGTCCCATGATGGACAGACTTGGGAGGTCGGCACTGGAGGTGATAGGGGCAGACTGTGCTCCACCCCCTCAAGGGAAATTTGGAGCAGCAGCCAGCAGCCAGGCTCCGTGCCTGGGCCTGGAGCTGCTTGTGGAGTTCTCAGCTCCTTCCCAAACTTGAAGTGTCAGCTGTCCAGGAGGAGCCTGTGGGGCCAAAGAGGTCAGCTGAGCAGCACTTTCTCTGCCCTCTCTGCTCCTCCCACTCTCCTGGATGCTCTAAATTACAGTTTAATGCTCATTACCAAATCAGGGGGTGTTAATGAGCAAGGAAAAGGAGGACATTGAGAGTGTGGAGGCAGAGAGGAGACGCAAGAGCTGCAAAGAGGTGGCACCACTGCACCACCTGAGAAGCAGGAGGCCAAGCCTCAACATGCTGTGTCTCTGCCTTTTCACCCACGTGCTCTTCTCTCTCTGGCTGCCAAAAACAAGGACAAAGAGAGGACAAAGTCTGGAGCCTGTGGTCGGTGGGGTGCAGGAGATGTAGCCACTCTAAAGTATCCACCCCGCCAGAGGAGGGCTCATCAGCCATGAAGAATGGCTGCCTGTAAGGATGCTCTTTCCTCAGCTAAATCACACTAAAACTCTCCCTGTCGAGGTTTGTCAGAGGATGTCAAAGAACCAAAGTGACAAAGTCTGCATCCTATATCTAGGTGCCCCAATTTATATTGGGTTACCTTTCTCAGCCTTTGTGATAATATGCCAGATTTTACACTTGAGTAGTTGGCACATTTCCCTGTCTGCCATTCTGTAGTGAATGGAGGTGGGAGTGGTGAAGCCTTCGTCAGCCAATGCTGCCCCAGTGAGAGTGGGATGTGCCAGTGCTTTCACATCAACAGTTTGTTTAGAGCTAACTGGTGCCACTTCCCGGTGTGTAAAAATCCTCAGCGATTTTGATTTAAATCGTTTAAGGTTGAAACGTTTTCCCCTCCCTAAAGAAACACTGTTTTACAATGAGATAAGTTTAATGGGAAGTCCATAAAGCAGAGTTAAGCACCTTGGCAAAATCCAAGGGTAAAACACACAGGTAGTAAATGGTTTGCAGATTGCATCATTTCCTGGAGTCCTTGGACAGAGTGTCTTTATATCTTCTTGGGTTCAAGCACTGTACTATTTCATCAAAATTCAGAACACAGTTTTAAGGAGCTTTACCCAGCCTGGAGCTAGAGAGAAAAAAAAAAATTATTTTCAGGGAAGGTTCGTATGTCTTGGCCATGGGCTGGAGACCCACCCATCATCTCATGCCCTACATTCTGCATTGACTTTGGTGGGAAATACAAACACCAGCTTCCTTCATGCAGAGACACTTTATAATCGACCTGGACTGCTCTAGCAAATACTAGTAGAGCGTATTAAAGATCCATGTCTTTCCCCTAGCTACTGCAGTTAACTAAGAAGCTTTACTTATTGAGTAAAGCCAGAATTTTACAAAAATCTCATTTCCCAAGTAGGCAGGAAAGGAAGAGAGCAGAAATTTTAAAGGCCTCAGCACCCTGGGTGCTCACTGAAGACTAAGTCCTTTTGAGAATCTGACTGTTAAGGTGTCGCCATGGGAGTTAGCAGAAGTATTGAGCACTTGAGAAAAACAGACCTGAGTTTCATTGCCTGCAGGTATACTTACCTAGAATTTTTTTCTTAGGATAAGACTTCAAGAGAAAGTGGCTCTAACATAGTGGCTCTCTGCTCTCTTCTTTCTTCCCCCTCCCTTCTCACTCTTCAGTCAGGCAGTTCAGCTCACTCAACCACTGGAACGCTATTCACATTTTTCACCAGTGGAGTTTTCTACCCTGTAGTGGGCTGTTTCAGAAAAGTGCTGAGCCTGATTCAAGGCACATGGTGCAAAGGAAGGAGAGCTGGTGCCAGGAAAACCCCCTAAGTCAGTCATTCACTGAAAGTCCATGCTCTTCCACCTTGCTGTGTGATCCCAGCAAAACACTGGAAGCAGCATGGCTGCTGAGATGGATGGCCATGGCAGCCCTGGTAGCATCTGGACTGCTCTGAAAAGATGGAATAGATTTTGTGTGCTTGAAATGTTTTGAAAATTTGACACCAGCAGAGAAAGAAAGAAGTTTTCAAGTGATGCTAGTATTTTCCCTTTAAAATCATATTGTAGCCACTTATGTACAATACAGACAGTATTTTGTTCCCCTTCCTTAGATAGCTGCGGACTTGAGGGCAGATCAATTGTTTTCTGTCTTTAAATCCACACAGAACCAAAATAATGATTTTTTTTCCAGCTACTTTCCAAATGCCCTATTTTAGGGAAAGATGCAAATACCCCACAGCATCTTCATGCTAACTAAACAATAAGAATTTCTCTTTTACTAGCAAGGCTAGAAAATTAGAAGTTAATGTAATAGTCATCTTTTTCTATCTGCTTGCTACTCTTTTAATCCTCCTCCCCATCTTTTCAAATCCTTGAGGGAAGCAGATGAGCTTTCAGCATGCCTGAAGGTTCCTGTAGATATATGTTTGCACAAACACACTCACTGGAACCTTTGCTCTCCGTTAATCCGTGCAGGTCATGGTGAGCATACAAACCCCAACCACCTCGTCCCTCAACAAAGATTTACTAGTCAGTGCAGAGTGAAAACACTATAGTAAAGGCTACATTGACCTCTTGAAAGGTTTTATGGAATATTCACTCATCTCCTGTGAAGTATTATCGTAAATAAACAGCGGCGCAGAAATGAATGAAGCACATTTCATGTCATAATACATAAATGCATTTACTTCACAAATTGCAGGAGTCACTGTAACCAGCTGACTCATTGAAAAACCTGGTACACTTCTGGAAGATAAACTTCTAACTAAAAAATTATGTATTACACACATAGATAGTGAGTTACTAAACATAAAACACATATCAAAATGTTATCTGTGTAATAACTGCAAAGCCACAGATAAATCATTTTATCATGCACCTTTGCCTTCATGTGTTTTGCTGTTTTCCAAGGCTGTTTTCAGTCTTATCCATATACACTTTACCAGCACTGGAGCTTTGAACTTTTGAAAAGAGAGAGTGAAATTATGGCTGTTATAGAAATCAGAATCGGTGAGAAAATGCTCTTAAATTTAAGGGGAGGGGCAGAACGTGAGTGAATCCTTAAAAGCCCTCCACTACCACAGCTAAAAATGAAATTTTTTGAGACCTGTCCCAGTATTAAGAAAATACTCCTCTAAATTTCAAGGGTGAAAAAATGTTCGTATACATTGTGATATCTGTGTCATGAAATTGTAAGTTCTGCAGTACATAGTTTGAGGGTTTTTTCCATTTTTACAACAATTTTGACCAGCTTACTTTGACTTGCCAGGCAAAGTGCTGAAAGCACTCACACATACCTATTTTACAATCCTATGGCTAATCCCTTTGAAATCTTGGGCCCTACCTGTTTCTGTAGAGCAGAGCATGGGTATAGGAGGAAGGTCTAAATATTTATGAGAGTACTGACAGGAGTTTTGTCCCACTGGAAGAAAATACCAAGGTCTTGGTGAAGGTGGTCAGACACTGGAACAAGGTGTCAAGATAGACCGTGGCATCCTCATTCCTGGAAAGAGCCAACCCCTTGGGCAACTTGCCCCTGCTCTGAAAGGACAATCTTTAGAGATGCCCATTCAGCAATGATGTGATATGTGGGTGCTTTAGAACCAAAATGAGATTAAGAATTTGTATGTTGAAAATTGCTGCAGTCTTAGACATATCAAAATAACTCAGTGAGAATGGTGCAACACGTTGCAATATTTCTCTCCTTTGAAAGTCAATGATTGATGTATGGCTGTAAGAAAGAAGTGGGTTTTTTAGAAGTCAACACACTCTCTCAAATACTTTTCTTGAGCTTTTTAGATCTCTTTTTCCTTAATGCACTCAAATGCTAAGCACCATTCCAAATTCATGTCAATATATCTATTGACATCTTTCTTGCTGTTTTCCTCTTCTTCTATTCTCTGTGGTATCAGTCTTGCCAACTGCTCCTGAGATCTTTGGTTATGATCTAGCAAAGCCCTTAAGCACATGCTTAACTTTAAGAACGCAAACAGTCTTTGTGAATTCAGCAGGACATTTCCTTTAACTGCTTGTCTGGGCTGGGGCCAGAATTCTCAGTGCTCTATATACAGATCGAAATATAATAATTCACACACAGTTAGTTAGAAAATCACTGCAGAGCATGAAATAAATTGGAACAGATCTTTCCCAGTCCTTTCACAGAATCTGGCCATGAAACACTACAAAAATTCTACCAGCTCTAAATGTAGTTTATAAATTAACAGAATTCAATTCATCAACATATGTCATGGAAAATGTCTGTTTCATACACAAAGTTACTGTCACATGCACATATTTTCTCTTCATCTCCCTCTCCTTCTCATGCATGCACACACTTACACACACTTAGGAGACTTAGGCCTGCTTGACTCTACCTTACTGTGTTCCTCAGCAATTGTCATTACTTATAGCTTCTTCTAAAGTTCAAGAAATCTGCACAAATTGCTAGGTAAAAGTTCATGATACTTTAAGCTCTTAAAAGACATTTTGGGGGAGGCTGTACAGAAGTTTACCAGCAGGCTGTAGATAAGCACAAACCAGGCAGAGGTGCAAACACGAGACCAGTCTAGCACAGTCAGGCCAAAGGTCTGAGTTCTTGCTATACCAGGTGCCCAGATAAGGGCACAAGAACAGGGCAAATGTATCATGGCATTTATATGTCTCAAGTTTATTCAATCAGTTTCCAGTAGTTCAGGTCTTCCCAAGACTGACTGGCATATCAAGATTTACTGGTACATTAATTTTTGTAATGCTTTTAATTCAATTTATTTATCTAGTCTCCCTTTTTTCATCTGTGTAAACTTCTGGCACACAGAAATTCCTGTGGCAAGAAATTTCACAACTTGCTCCAGTCTGTACTCTATGAGGGAGTACAACAAAACACTTGCTATTTTTTGTGAACATACCACTTGCTTGCCTCATGCAAGAACTAAGGGCAGGAAAAGAAGCAGCAATTTCTTTTTTGCCTTCTTTGTGCCATTCATGATTTTATATTCTACTATAACATCCCCCTCTGCCAGCTCTTTTCTTAGCAGAAAAATCCTCCTCCATCTAGTCACTCTCCTGTAACATCCTTTGTACAGAGGAAGAGCTGATGTGCTGGAAGAGGCAAGCTGTCTGCTTCAACAAGGTGCTTCCAGGGGAACTGGAACTCTCAGCCTAATGAGACCTGGGCTAAGAGATTCTGCTAAGTTGTGATTGCTTAAACTTTTGCATTCAGGTAATGAACACCTTTGTGCATCGACTAAAGTCTGCATGCAGCTAGCTGTAAGCTGCAAAATAGTGTCATACATGAATGGCAAAAGAAAACCATCCTTTCTTTTTACTGCTAAAACAAGAGACTCCTTAAGTGGGGGAAAAAAAAAAAAAAGTTTTTGTGAAGCATTCTACTGGTTCCAAGAACCAAATTTTGTGGCTCACTTTTCGTCTCCTTTAAGACACAGCAGTGGAAGATTGAGTGGTGGACATGAGGCCAGTTTCTTCCTTGACGTATTTACTTAAATTTTTCTTTGTGGATATTAGAATAGTTTGCAGGTGTATATGTGTTTGTGTGCCTCAATTCACTGTACACTACCCTAAGGTTTAGACAGAACTGTCCAACAAACTACATGACTACTAAGAAATGATTATGCAGTTCAGATTAGTAACCGAAAACAACAAAATGAATGGACAATGACAAAAAAAAGCAGCTTTTTTAATGTCATGCTAAAATTTCTCCTAGCTGAGTACTGTACATATTCAAGACTGCAAGATTACCTCAAGCTCTGAGAGCTGATAGTCACACCTGCTCCCAGGTGTGTCTTCTCTTCTGATAAGGACAGTTATTGTTAACCTGCTTTGCATTTCTCACAAGCTGTGCTTCTTGCTGCATTTGTTCCCACAGCATTCCTTCATGTCTGAAAGGCCTAAATCTCATATTCCTGCTATAATGCTTTGAGACCATGAGATGTGTCACCAAAATGCCTAGAAAAACAGAGGCCAATGGGCTGCCTTTATTCACAAGTGGGTTGCCTTATGTACCTCAGTTAATCCAGTACTAAAATGGAGTGAAATCTTGGCTCCATGAATGCCAGCAGCAAAACACACTGACATCAAGGAGGTCAGGAATCTACTGACTTCTGCCTGTCAAGTGTTGCAAATCTGTCTGAGCTGATGTCTGTAAAATAAGACAAGAGATAGAAACCCAAGGATTCAACCTCAAAATTTGGTGCTGCTCTATGGGAATCTGTAACTCTTACAAAGTGTCTCCTAATGGACGTTCTTTCTTCTTGTTTTTCTTGGCTGCTGTTGAGTGTTTCTGGTGTGCCCAAGCAGGGCAAGCACTGGCTGTGCATCCAAATGTGCCAGGTACAGTCCGTCTGCACTGGGATGTTAATGAGTGTTGGCATCAGGAGACTGGCAAGGGAAGAGCCCTGTAAGAAAAGCCTTTTATTTCAAAAAGTTCTTCCGTGCCCCATGGCTGGGGGACAGAGTTTAGTGCATGTCCACTGGGTTGCAGAATTTCTCACCACCATGCCTGAGAATTTGTGCTCTGTCAAAATCGTTGAGCTAAAAATTGCAAAACATTTTGGAAGTGTCAGAGGTGCAGTTGGTATCCATTCTACACCCTCCAATAGCAGACAAAGCTAAATGCACTTAACTGAATGAGAGTCTCTAGGACAAGACTTGGCTGTTCTACATGAACAGCAAAACCTCATTACTTTTTTTTCATCAACTTCACCTTAATTTCCTGAGTTAAAACACAAACACTGTTGCTACCCTCTGTTCTAGCTTGGCTCTGCTTCCTTTGTAAAGTGTATAAATACAAATAAATATTCCTCTTGAATTAAGGAGATGTACTACAAACATTATGTACTGAGAGGTAGGACAGAACCCCCAAAGGGTGGTAGCATGAATAAAATTCCTACAAGGCTCCAGACCAGACCAGATTTGATGTCATAGACTCTTGTTAGCATTTGGAGCTCAGAAAATGGCACATTTAAAGTACGTGGGTGGCTTCAATCCATTTCCTAGTGGGCAAGTGTCCACCTGAAAAAAGCACTGCTAACATTGGCAATGCGTGGAGCACTGGCAGCTCACCCGGAGCAGCCAGGGGACAGAAACCCATGACAGGGACACTCTCACGCTTCCAGAAGAATGTTTCCAAGGGAGGCTTGTGACAAACTGATGGGAAGCCAAGTGTCCTGCCACTTGGCCTGTATTGCCAAGGTGTTAGCATGGCACTGTTCCCATTCCCTAAAGACACGTTTAATCTTTGACAAGGCAGAGTGTTTGATAACAGAGTTGTTTACATATGCATGTGCTCAGCTGAGCTGAGGTGTGCTGCACTGTCAGTGCCACATCACTCACTGAGCAGGCTTCCAAGCACTTCTGGTAGTTTTACTGCTGAATGGAGAGAAAAACGGACACATTTTAATCATTAAGTGCTGTTTTCTTAGTGGTAGCTCTGTCCACAGAGATACTGTCTATGAAATCCTTTAGTCACAAGAAATAAAGCCAATGATTGATTTGTATTCTGCAATGCACCCTCTGGCTAAAACCAAGTTATAAGTACCAAATGGTTGAGACGGGGCTTGTGAAAGGGCAGTTGTGTGAGTGGCACTAGAAGAAAAATGTTAATAAAGGGCAGTCCATTGAACTGAGGTTAAATACTTTCATACTTCTCAAGCAGCCCAGAAATGTCCCTGAATTCTCATTAAAAAATGTTCTTTATAATCTGATGTTTTACCTTATTAAGGAAGAGGGATCTTGATGATCAAGAAATATTACTTCCTTGAGAAACAAAGGTAGCAAGGATATAGCTTAAAATCCTTTATTCTTTTCATTTTCTTTAAGCATTTGTCTTGCCTTTTTGTTCATTTTTCTGAGCTTTATTTAATTTTTAGAGTTTAGTTGCTGTTTTAAATGAGTGAACTTGAAGAAGTTTGGAGGCTTGTCCCTAATTGTGTGAAGGCTCTTTAGTGCCCTTGAGAGAGAGCCAAGCCAGGAGGGCAGCCAGTCTTTCCACAGCCCCTGCTCAGTCTTCCTTCTCACACCCCAGAGCCCTCTGCAAGCACTCCCCCAGAACCAGCAAAATCCACCCAAATAAATATTTGAGGCTTCAGGATTTGCCTAGAAGTCTCAAAGAAACACAAACCTGACAGGTACAATTCACTAGAATCCTGTTTCCGGCTTAAAAATTGCAAAAATCCCAATATACAGGGGAAGGACTTTACAGAAGATAGCAAATGCTGGAGGTGTTTGAGTTGAGGTTTGGGATGTCATCGAGTCTGGCTGATGAAGAGTGAGTTTGCAGGAGCTGATGCCAGGCACACAGTAGGAAGCTTGGGTTGAAACCAGATGATTGTGTGCCTAACAGGTAGGACCATGGACCTGGCACCTGCTTCATCCTACAGTTGTGCCAGCTTTCAGCTGTGCCACTGGGTACAACCCGGGCTCTGGAATGCCTCAAGGATGCCAGCACCTCATCTCTAATTTAAGCTCATAGAAAGTCCCAGGGAAGTTTTCTCTGGGTTATCATTGCTGAGGGGAGTGACTGATAAAAATGGTGTGAATTGACAAGTCTGGTGTGAGGATGCACATGTATTGGGAGAAGCCCTGCAATGGACACAAGGATGTACTTGAATGGAGATTCCCCCTCAGTGGCCTGCACAGCACTGGCCTGATACAGCAAGTGGACTGAGTGCCAAAAAGGTGCTGCAAAGGTGGTGTTTCCTTCCTTAGGAAGGGGTGTCACATCTTTCTCCTGCATTAGGGAACAGCATATAGCTTGATTTTAAACCATATACATGATAAGCCAACATTTGCTTTAAATTCTAAATGAGCATAAAATAGCATTTTTATAAGTGCTTGAGGCAGTGCTAAATGGGCATTCCCATTAAAGATGGCATGTTTGAAAGTCAGGGCATGTTTGATTCCAGACTTTTCTTTATAAACAGCTTAACCTTTTTTTGTTTAGCAAATGCTAGGTTTCAAACAAGTCTGTCTGTATTGACTGAGTAGCATTTTTTCTGTTACAGAAGTGTTTAATCCTGAGAAAACTCAGATCTGAAAACCTCTTCGTTGGCTGAAATGTTCAAAGATTTAACAAATTCAGCAAGTGGGAAAATTAATCTTTGAATAGAAGAAACAATCTGACAAAATAAGCCATAAAAGTAGGTGCCAGGTGTCGCAAGGAAGTCCTTAATGCAGCACTTGCTTAATGTATACTCAAAATGCATCCACTTTTGTTCGAAGATCCAACAAAACATACGAAATTGGGTTACACCAATTCTCTTGATCTATGAATCTTCCACTGTGTCAAAAATAATACACCAAACAAACTTACATGTAAATGGTGTGATAAAATGATCTACCGTATACATTATCATCCATTAATATTGTTGGGGCTAATGCATTTCATCTGTCACACACTTTGTTTTATATTATCCCCACCTTACTAAAAAAATACCATAAACCCTGCTGGGTTGACAGCTATGCAGGTTTCCTGCTGGGAAGCAAAAGTCCAAGGACACTGGTTCCTGTCACTGTTTTGCCCACAGCTGCAGGTGGAGAAGGAAGTAGTGCAGTCAGGTTGTGGGGAAAGGTGTGCTCTGCTCTGGGCATTGCCACTGTCCTCTGGACATGTCGCTTCATTTCTTTATGCTCATCTTCCTCTTCCACTGAGTGTGTTTGTAAATAAGTGGAGCTGCACCTGTTCTCACAGTAACCAGTGTGACATGCCCCACGCTTGGCAGAAGCCTCCAAGCTCTGTAGTATAGCATAGTAAGTGGAAAATAACAATTCATAATAAGATGAGAGACTCTGAGATCACTCTGACCTTGAATTCTCTACTGTCTTTTAACAGGGAGAGAGTGAAATTGGATAGAAACAGCCCCCTCATTTTGTGTAGAGCCACCAATGACCCAGACTGCATTTGAACCACAGCCCTAGAGGCGAAAGGCTTTGTGTCTCATTGCCAATTCACAGCAAGAACATAACTTGAGCCCACACACTAATGCTAAGCAAGGGCTGAGTGTTACTAATCCTTGTTCACATATCTACACCTATTAAAATCATATGTGTGAAGGTTTGCAGGACTTATTCTTTTACTGTAATGATTGGGCCTTTCATAATGTGTTCTTAAATTTAAAAAAAAATTAATTAACTACAAAAAAAAAAAAGAAAATAAAAAGACGAATGCAAGAACAATATGTGGCTTTCTTCCTCAGACATAATGTGCTGAGTGGCATTGTTTGGCTTAAACAGACATGTTTTTAGAAGGCTGAGAAGAATGTTTAGACATAATGATTTAGAAGACTCATTATCACAGGTGCTGCACTTTATTCTCCAATTCATTCTTATTGCCAGAAAACCACCTCCACAAAGGCTGCCTGGCAGTGTCCCTCCCACTGGAATGCTTGCCCTTCTCCCTGGCTGCATAATGTGTGGAGGGCAGGATTATCTAACTCTGCTAGCCATTCCTCTTGGCCCATGGGCTCCAGGATGATGGGGAAAATCTACTTGGATAAGATCTTTCAGATTCTGACTTTCAATGACACTGTGACAGAACAAGATAGAAAACTGCTGCTTTTTAAAATGCTGGGTACTTACTTTCAGCTGCTAACAGATTTCTTCATTCCTGGCAGAATTTATAAGTATCCATTATAGTTTGGTTTTCGTTTTGGTTTTTTTTTTTCTTTTTCTTCCTGTAAATTATGAGTATCAGACCTGAAAAGCTTAAAGAATTCTCTTGAAAAACCATCTTATCCCTTCTGATATTTGCACCCCCATGGACCAGGTGTTTCACAAGAGAGACCAAGTGGAGTGACAGAGGAGGAGACTGCTTTAAAAAAAAATATTCTCTGATTTTTTCAGCCAATGACAGCAGCCAGGGGTGAGCAATGGAAATTATTTGTCCAGTGTTTTTGTGAGTACAATCACAGTGTTCATAAACTGTGTGATACAATTCCTTATGATATAATTCTGTGTTGTTACTACAATCCTGCATGACATAACTCCAAGCCCTTTGCTGATACCTATGCAATCATGCAGAATAAATCTCTTAATTGTCATCTTACACATCATACTGTCTTTTCTCTGATGCTTATGGGAAATTATTCCAGGTAAATCATATCTGTCTGGCAGTTAAACAGCTTGAAATGTAAAATGCCAAGATTTCTTCTCCTGTGCTCTCTGTACCCATAATTCCAATCCTACTTCTTTCACTGCCATTCTTTGATCCATTTTTTTTCCAGCATAAATTCCTATAATCACTTCAATATCTTCACATATCCAGGATCTTGGTCATCTCTTCTTTTTTTTTTGCTATTCCTATAAAATCACAGCTTTTGAAACCCAGTGGCTGGTGGGGCATGAAAGGATGTTCTGTTTGGGAGATGTCCAATCATGTCATTCCAACTCCAAGCTGTCACTTCCCAATGCTCCTACAGGCAGCCAGTTTTCTTGTTAGAAGAAAAGAGAACAAAGTGATTAGGTTCAAAATATATAATTATTTTACTAATTCTACTTTCTCATAGAAATAAATAGTGTATTTTTTGTGTTATGCAACTATGGCTGAGAGATGGTCTGTGTGGGATGAAATAAAAGAATAATGGTCCATGAAATCAGGGATAGAAGGCAAAGTATTTACAGCACAATATAAAGAATTTGTCTCAATTGTACAGAGATTGAGGAGCCCACAGTCATTCTTTATTCATATTTTCTCTATCTGTTCTTGAAATTATTTCATACAAATGATACTCTAGAAAGTGACATGGCCTTACATTGCCTTGTGCACATCACGCTCAGTACAAATAAAAACCCTTTGGTTTTGTAAGGAAATCAAGCTTTAATGTAATGTGTATGAACACATGTGATGAATCTCAAGTTATCAAATCTGAGTCCTGTCATCAAGAAAAAACTCTGATCTTGAAACAAAATAGGGCCAGGAAGCCTCTCGAAAGTCTTCACCTGCCCTAACTGCCAACACCTGTCAGTCAGCATCAGTCCCCAGCTGATGTCAGGCATCAAAAATCCAACATATTTGTTGGATACACCTGTACTTTTCAGCTGAATTCCAGAAAAACCACCCCAGACTCAGCCAGAGCAGAGCCAATCAAGCAGTTTGCTCCTGGTGAATCTCTAAAGACCCCTTGGGTGTTGGGTTGCTGTGAGTCTGAATGGGCCTCTCAGTGCAGTGGTAAGCTCCCACTTGAATTTCTGGTTTTAGTGAATACATATCTTCATTTGAAGCCACTGCAAAAATTATTTCATGCTGAAAACAAGCATTTGTGGATCTCATAAACAAACAGTATAAATAAAGAAGCCAGCCTTCAAGTGTGACTTTGTTCTAGAGAAATATTAAATGCAGTGCATCACACTCTCGCAGTCACTCTCCCCACCCTCTCCTTAATTTGTACTTTCTTTTATTTGCAGGCTTTAAAAAAATATTACCCAGCATAGCACAATTTGCCATCAAACCAAAAGGAAAAAAAAAGTAACCCAATACTTCACTCAGAGGTTGGAAATGCTGCAGACAGAAATTGTTAAGTCCTTAACATATCAATCCAGAGTTGTATAATTCACATCCAGAGCTGCTAGCAAGTCACGGGGGGGTTACTTAATATGCTCCCCAAAGTCCATTATGTTATCCATATCCAGGAAGATATCTGTGCCAGGGCTTTCTTGAATCAAAGCAATGTCCACCATTCTTCAACTGTGAGCCTGCTGAGATTTTTTTTTCCCCATTTTCTGGCAAATAGATATCTGGCTCTAGTACATGCCAGATTGATGCACTTTGTGACTGATCCCTTAATAATATTCAAGTCTCCTAGCCCCAGAACACAAAAGCTCAGCAACTGCATAGATATCTACCTCCAATATTTTTTGCTGATACGAAAAAAAAATCATATTATCTGTCTCCCCCAAAATGTACTCCTTCTCTTGTGCTGGACCTCACAATTTTAAATATGGAGAATTTTAGCTTTCATGTAAGTCTAGTTGCAAAAAGATTTGTTTTCAGTTTTAGTAAATGCAGAGAGAGACTACAAGTGAAAGAGAGAAAGAGAGTAAGGGAGGGAGGGAGGGAGGAGGAGAAAATATGTGTGAGTTTTACACTTGGGGGCCACATTGCATCTATGCAATATTTTCTAATACACGTATCAAATTAAGATGCCCTGCATGACTTCAGGGCTTCCTCCATCATATACAGCTATTACTCTTAAACCAAACCTGTGTGTGGAGCTGTTTTCTAACTCTGATTAAAAATTCCATTGTTAAAAACATTAAAAACCACCTATTGCAAATAAAGAGTTTTTTAGAAATCAGGAGCTAAAAGTAAAGAGCCCAATCTGGCTTAATTTCCTATGTTTTTATTGCTACACCCCTGTGAGACTCAATAGATGGGACTGTTTTATAACATTGTGCTACTGTATAATGCTCTTTAGTTACAATATCATGATGTATTAATACGCATCTACATTTCAATCTTCAGCCATTTCTTTCATCTGAACAGATGAGATTAAGCCACTTATCTTTCCTTTTTTTTTTTATTTTTTTTTAATTTTATTTTTGGACCCTACAAATTTCCAGTGAAAAGTATGGCCCCCTTTAGCATTTCCATGTGCAGAATTGCTCCATAGCATCTGCGAACACACTCTCCTTAACCTTTTATTAGTAAAGGTAGCAGGAGTCTGTAGGTCACAGACTGAAAACATTTTCTAAGACCTTACAAGTTAATTAAACAACAAACCCCTCACCCATTCGACCAGCAATACCTCCAATTTGCAAAGGTGCTAGAAGAGGGACAGAGAGGATCATTGTCCTCCCAAGAGCAGCCCCATAGATGGAAACTCCACCTGGGACACTGAATTTCCAATTTTGCTGTTAACCTTCATTCTTCTTGGGCAGTGGTAGATCTGTCAGTGTAAACAGTGGGCACAGAAATCTGGAGATTTGAAGGCTTCTTGCAAAGGAAGCCACTGAGCCTTGTTGTTTCACAAGTAAGATTTTGCTGTATTTTCAGTACTACCAGGGCTTTTTAAAGTGTAGTCAGGCTTTTCACCCTGTTCTTTGAGTAATATAAAAATCACTGCATCCTAGATGTTGTGGGCTTTTTTCTCTTTTTTTCCCCTTAGTTTTCTTTTTTTTTTTTTTTTTTTTTTTTTTTTTTTGTTTTTTTTTTTATAATTTT
>VWYP01033556.1:461516-473044 GCA_013400435.1 Pycnonotus jocosus
TTTTTTTTTTTTTTTTTTGTGTAGTGCTTGTTTGTAATAAATGAAGAAGACTTAAAATTTGTAGTCAAAGCTATTTCTCTGCTGCTTGTTTGCATTGCTAGTATAGGTCTTATCTTTCACAGCAGACTACTTTGCCACTGGAGTGCTAAAAAAAAAAAAAAAAAAGGCAGGACAACCCATTAAGTAAAGATCAGAAGTTGAACAAATTGGGAAGCCACATTTCATGGAACTGTTAAAACCCTCTGGTTTTGCTTATTTGTTCTTAACTATAACCTTGTGAAATGTGCAGCTGAGATTAAATCATTGTCAAAGTTTCAGCCCTCGTGCCCTTCCATGAGGACGTGTGAGAGTTCCCCCTGCGCATTCTGAGATAAGTCTGCACTATTTTTGTTAGAATAGTTCATGCATTTAGAGCGACTTGTTCCAGTGCAGATAAGGCAAGTGCTGCTTTATGATGTACGAGCTGGTCCTGCTGAAGTGTGTGTTACAACAGGCAAAGTATCACTTCCCTGTCTGCACTGCCAGTTTGGAGTAAATTGGGAGAGTCTATTTAAGCTTTTGTTAAAAGAAACAAAAAAAAGTATCTTACAAATCCTACAAACTCCAAGATGAGCTCCTGAACAGGAGACCATTGGTACATCTGTGGGAGGATGGTGGGTCTGAGCATGTTTCTTTCCTCTTTTGTAAGATAAAATTGAGTTAAGAAAAAAATTAAAAGAAAATCTAAAGGCAGTCAACAGTATGTATATTTTTCCCTGATAATTCTCCCAGTGACTGTAAGTGCAAGGCATATAATGTAATCTTAGCTGGAAAAGGAAAGGACTTGATATTTGTAGGTGGGAGAAGTGGTTCATAATGTAATCTGTGTGTGACCACAGCAATAATAACACTGAACGAGCAGTGTGATGAGCAGCTGGACTTGGGCACTCTGTTCTCTGTGCACCTCTCCCCACGGATTCCCAGCTCTCTGCCACCCACACTGCCCTTTCCTTATGGACCTTCCCTCCCATGGGTGCTAACTGGACTTCTCTAACAGTCAATACATTGGAGGACATAAATATTGTTGATGTCTCCATCTCCTGTCACATTCAGCTGAAAGTTAATCTATGCTTACAAATGCTACAGCATGATGAGGTGAGCTGCTTTTCTCCAGGAAGCCAAGATAAAAGAGGTGAGATTGTCAGCCAACAAAACTAGGGAAAGTTAAACTTCATATATCTCTCTGATGAAAAACAAGCATAATAAATCTTTTAGAAAGTAAAACAAAACAAGGGCGCTCTGTGTTGTTAAGAGAAGCAAATCCAGAAGGATTTTACAGAAACTTTTATGAGTTCTGGTCAAAGCTATAGTAGAATATCACATTGATTAATTCTATTGAACTAATGTTGGTGCCAGTTCAAGAGACTGTATCCCCAATGTCACAATCTTGGCATTTCTCTTAAAACCAGAGTTCCTAGATGTCTGTCTCTCAGAGTCTCTGTGCTTTCTTTATTAAAAAATGGAAATGTCTATCCATTAGAGTCCTTATGGTCAAGATTTCAACTATGGAATGCAAATAGGAGTGTACTGTACAGTGGCTTAATACTCCTGACAATAAATATATGGTATACAAGGACATTTTCTGTTGGCAGCTAGTAGTGTTTTCCTTCTAGAAGTGAAACTTCCATTAGAAGTGAAGTTCAGCTTGTAGGGATACAAAACTTTTGTGTGTAGTTTCTGCCAGTGCTGTGGGCACTGGCTGCAGCCAATGGGGCAAGTCAAGTACCGTAGCAAGGCGAGGCATTGCACAGTGGGGATGTTTTAGTCTAGCTGGGATAAGGCACTGTTTGGGCCTCTTTATTAACTTTGCAGGCCACTCAGATGACCAGCTTAAGGCCAGGCAAGACAAAATATTCTCTGATATATTAGTGTTGCAGATAATCTTCAAATTTGTTTTTTCTGCTTTATCCTGCAATATGCAAAACATAAGCAGAGCCCTCTGCCTGTCACGTTGCTGCCAAGGAGGAAAATGTGAAGTCAAGAGGACCTGTTCAGTCATGGACCACAGAATGGCAGGAAAGGAATGAAAGCTGCTGGTGAGGAAAAGGCCATACAAGATGATACTCTTTTATAGTATGATTTGCTTGGAACAAGGGGGAAATGAGTTTGAAATAGAATTGCGGTGCTCTTTTTTTCCTTTTTTTTTTTTTTTTTCTTTTTCCCCAGAGAGGGTAATGAACAATTGCTGGAACAAAATTTGCCTACAGTGGAAGGGGAGTTCTGACTTGAAATATTTAAAATCAGGTCAGATGTCTCTCTAAATGAAATATTGTAGCTCAGCTAGAAATGACAGACTCATGGCAGGAACCACTTGTTGAAATTCAATGACCTCTGTAATACAGGACCTCAGAGCTGAAGACTGTAATAATCTCCTAAAAATCCTATTTTTATTTATTTGTATTAAAGTAGTGCTTAGATTCAAATAACATCTGCTTGCAGAAAAAATCCCAACATATTCTTTAAAATGTTGTGCTAAATCAAAACTAACATTGCTATTCACTTCTAAACATTGTAAATACACTTAGTAAAAATAGACAGTCATTGCCAAAAGAGCATATAATATTCGTTTTCTAACAAACAACTAGTTTTGTGCACAGCAAGAATCTCATGGATTCTGGTAACAGATTCATGCACACATTACCTAATTGGTGGAAAAGGATTTCTGGGCATATCAACTACCCAAGGCATAGTAGAAGCTCCCTGCATGTCCTGAGGTGTCTATAGAAGGTCATTGACAACAGCACTTACTTGTCCAGACAAGAACAATTTAAGGTCTGGTTCTGCAAGCTTTTGATTATCCTCCCAAACAGAGTGAAGGTAGTTCGCCATTTGTCAGGTTTGAAATCAGGAGAAAGGAAGGAATTTCATATTCCTACAAGATGGTAACTTTCTGCCTTGCCAACTTTCCTGTAATTGTCCTGTACTGCAACAGTCAATGTTTCAGTCATAAATCATTTAGCTTTAGTGCCACAGGAAAGTATGCAAAATGGGCTGCATGTGCTATTTTAGCTATGTTCTCCACTACTGCCTGGACATAGATTGTTTTAGGTCAGAGGGACAAAGAGAACAAGCCTGAGGACACGTGTATTTTCATAACCATGGGCACAGTTTTCCCAGGTCTTTTGAACATAGATTTCTCCACTCTGGGCCACCAAAGAAATCTAGAGGCCAATGTTATTCTATCTATGTAATCTCTGCTTTCTTATTCATTCCTGTTTGGCAAAAGCACTGCCATAGCTCCCTTGCCTTTGAGAAGGAGGCTAAGCTAAGCAGGCTGGCAAGGCACAGAAAGAAGATGGTGCCTCAGGCAAACAGTGGTGATGCCAATTCTACCACAATGCCTTGAATGCCAGATTATGTCTTCCCACGGATGCAGGAGATGTCCTAAGGGTGCTGCTGCCTGAAGAATTACAGTGGTTCTTGTACAACCATGAGTTGTTGAAAAAAGGTGAATGGAGCAGGTGTAAATGATAGAATTTGAGCTTTGGGTAAAACAGCAGACAAACCACCCTGGGTTTCTTCTTGTGAATGCAGGACCCACCCTTGCCCTTTGGGTCTCCCTAATTAAACAGAAGAGTCTCCAGTGGAATTTACATCCACCAAGTGCCTTGAAATCCAAACACGGTGCATTTTCTGTGGGACAGGTGCTGATCACAATCTTGTATGCCTTTTGGTTTGAAATTGCAACCTTCTTTCTGATCTCTCCCCTGTAAAACAGAGCTCTGTAGGATTAGGGTCCTTGGAAGGAGCTAATGGATCCAGAGGGCCAAGGTAGAAGAGCAGGAGAGCAGCTCCCTGGCTTCCCTTTTTCAGAGGCAAGCTTCACAAAGGAGAAAGGAAGTCAAGAAAGACTGACTTGAAGAACCAGAGCAGAAAGGTCCTGAGACCTATTGTCTCTTCTTTTCCCAATCTAGTAGATGGAGGATGTTTGGAATTACTCCTGTAAATTATCCCCCTTACACACGCCTCCTGTAGTGCCTGCAGGTCCATCTCTTCTGCTCCTAGGGATCCTGCATTAAGTAAGGATAGGGAGCTCAGAAACCAGCTCCACTGGAGCTAATTGCAATATTTCAGGCTGCAATAAGTTTCCCGGAAAGGATCCTGTTCCAGAGCGCCTGACAACTGCATCTCTCCAGAGACACCATCTAGAGGCACCAGCAATAGACAGAGCCTCTGATGCAATAAGTCTTGGGAGGACTCCTGAGACTCAGGGAAAGCACTTGATGTTGCTGCTATCCTGATTGTTTTAGATAGCTCATTGTCACCTAATTGTGCTGTAGCAAGGTCTGTCCATTCCCTCCTGCCTGCTCATTTATGCCCTCAGGCTATGTAAACGCTGAATGTGCCTGAAACAACAGCCAACCACAAAGTCTCCAGTGCCACTCTTTTGGTATGCGCTAGCTCAGATTCCTTGTTGCAAGAAAAACCTCTATCTGCTGATAAATGGCAGCATATTTTACAAAGAGAGACTGCTCTGCTCCTTCAGCAGGGCTCTGTCTATCTCCTTGGCTGACTTGAAACTGCTTGTAGCTGGGAGGCCTTTGCCAAATGAGAAGGGGAAAAAAAAGGAAGACGTATGCTTCGGGAGCTGGAGGAAGAAAAGGAAAGACCAAAATGAGTTTTAAAGCAGAATTATTAATTAGAAAATTATTTGTTAAGAAATAGTAAAACACAATAAATATCTCTATTATAAATGTCCTAGTCAAGTTATTGAAATTCTCTCAAGGAAGTTAAGAAGGATTTTCCTGAGAACCCTTTTGCTTTGTTTGTGCATTAATAGATCAACTATTAATTAATATGATGGTAAGCTTCAGGAGCTTGTTTGCACATGCAGTGGCATAGAGATGGCCCTGTGCAAAATACTGGTAACAACTGCTTCCGTGGAGGAAAAACCCTACATTCCTGTAGTTTTCTGTCAAATGAAAATCTGCCTTTGGTGGCTCCTGAGAGGCATGCACTTCATGAGGATATGTGGTTCCAGCCTGCAGAGCTGCCTGGGCTTTGGGCTGGGTGTTTAACTCTGGCCTTGCAGGAAATGCAGTACTCATTCACTTCCTAGCCTAAATTAAAACTTCCTGTCTTAGCCCAAAATGACCTCCTCTTGGTCAGCCTCCATTGTCACCCTTACTAACTGCAATATGATGGTGGCCATAGGCTGCTCGGAAGATCTGAGGTATTTGGGACAGAAAAACACAATGCCAGAGACAGTGGTACACTGAAGAACATGAAATCTAAATGGGCTGATTTGTAGGAAAAACTGAGTCACGAGGGAATGCATTGACTTGCCTGTGGTCTGAGGATAGCTCAGCTGGGACACGGGATCACTCCTCTGATTCCAAGTCTGTGATAGACAGATAGAGCCTCTTTAGGAAAGACAGGCAGGGAAGAAAAGCAAGGGAGGTACCTTCCATGTGAAGGAGCAGCAGAAATACATGGAAACAGGGACAAATATACAGAAACAGGAGAGGGAGACAGGCTGACTGGGAGCTTGAGGGCAATCTAGTAAGGGTAACACTGTGATGGGTATGTCACAGACCATCTGACTAGGGTGACAAAGTCAATCATGTCTTTACACCATTAGAAGTCTCCAGGTAACAGTCCAGAGTGCTATTGGGAAAATTTTATCTCTCTGACTTCAGCTGAAAGATCAAAACAGTGGGATGGAACGTGGTTAGAAAGTCTCTAGGGTTTGTTGAGGAAAACTTTGTTACACAGATGGTGGATGGGCAAAAGGTGGGTGATGGTCTCCTGGATCTGCTACTCACAAGCAAGGAAGAATTGGACAGGGATGTGATAAACAGCAGCCGTGGCTGTAGTGACTACAAGGAGCCACAAATGTGACAGGAGTGAAGAAGACAAACAGCAGAGCACAAACCTGAGGCTTCAGGAGAGGAAACTTTGGCACTCAAGTTAGGGCATTACAGTGTGAATAGGCAGACAATTAGAGGCAAGACTGTTTGGATGACCAAACTGAACGGTGATTATGGCCTGAAGCCCTGGTTGTCAGTGGCAGGTGCAATACTAAAGGGGCCTATCCCAGGACCTGTCCTCTTTGGCATTTGCATCAATTACCTGGAGGAGGTCTCGTAACATTTGTAAAGGACATCAAATTGGACTGTCCAATTAACACACTGTAGGGCAGAGCTGCTGTCCACTGGGACCTAGAGAGGCTGAAGGAATGGGCCAACAGGAACATTATGAAATTCAGAAAGAACAAACACAAAGTCCTAACTCTTAGTTGTCTCATCTCTGTCCTTGAAGGCTTTTGAAACCTGACTGGGCAAATCCCTCAACAAAGGGATCGGAATTCAGAGCTAAAACTTGTTTGGAGCAGGAGGCTGGAATGAAGGCATCTTCACATCCCTTCCAACATCAGTAGCTCTGTGATCGCTTGGTACAATCAAATAATCTTATGCTGTTAAACTTGATTGTTTCATGAAGTTACTACCCCTGTGCTGACTATTGTCATCCATCAGCCAGAATCCCTACAGCTGGAATGCGGCTGGCACATGTTCATGGTCCTAGACCATTGCAAAACTAATCCCTTTTACCTCATATTGCAACAGACTACAAATGCATACGCAGCTAATTACTGTGTGTCAGTTGAAAGGGCAGTCCTTCTTGGCCAAGGGCATGCTTGGGGTTTTCAGCTTGCTGGGTTCCTTGCCTACCACCATCTGCTCTCAGTCATGGTTCACCTACAACACCACCCTCATTGATGCTGCATTAGTGCAAGCCAAATTATTATCACTGCATTATCTGCATCATCATAACATGCACAAATTCTGGTGAGGGGCCAGCAAAACCACCAAGAAAAAGAAGGTACTTGGTCCAAAGCACTGAGTGACTGCACGAGTGGGTGCTGGAGGCAACAGGCAGAAGAGCCCAGGGAACCAGCCAGGCAGTGGTCTGCAATCTCAGCCAGTGACCTCTGTGCTCTTGGTCCTTAAATGACAACCTGTATTCCTTAGACAGTCGAGGCATACTGCATCTGACTGGTGCTTGGTGTGTGCCTGTGACCATATACAGACACTATAGATAAACTCAAGTCCCTTCCTGTGAAATGAGAGTGTTTTGCAATGGTCTACTGCTTTGATTGTTTTGGAAAACAGAGACATATAAATACAAATCTAAGGCGATTAGTTTAAAAGTGTCTACTTGTAACTAACCACAGCTAAACTTGCTGGTTTCACTTATTTGTTTATGTTTGGGGTATTAGATACAGTCTGAGGCCATGGCCAGCTATATAGTTGCACCATATCTCTGCTGCACAAATAAATCAAACTAAAGCAGCCCAGTTCTTGTAGACTGACATTAGGATAAGTATATCCTAAGAAAGTTCTTATTCAGACTTGGCTTCAGGCAATAAAACGTCATAGATGTATAACTCTAGCGAGTGAAATTTCTAGGGAGCAAATTAGGCTAAAAACATCTTCTAGAGACAGCTAGAAAGGAGTCAGACACCACCCCAAAATAAGGCAAGTTATGCAGTAAATGTTTCATTTATTGGATTTCTTCCATTACTATTAGGGTTAAAAGATGGGTTGTCAATAAAAATGGTATATTTATGGAGGGCTCTGTATTTCAGAAGCCTATTTCTTGTCATTCACTCCTATAGTGCTTGATATCACCTCATGATAAAGTGTGAATAATCCCTGCATGAATGCATATTTCTACCCATTAACGATTTTATTATTTGACAGAATTATCTCTAACAAAAGCAAGTGGTACAGCTGTGGTTTAGGTGCTAAAAGGGAGGGATGCTCCTACTGAGCAGTAGGCATGACTTGGGAAGCAGAGCATGGATTGAGAGACATTAGGCTTGAAAAACAATGCATGCAGGTTTTTAAACTAATTTTCCAATGTTTCTCCATCAAATGAAGATAGAAAGTCCTCCTTGATCAAATAGTACACGGTGACCTGGCCAGTATGTGTGACACCTAAAGCCACAAAGAATTCTGAGAGCAGCACCATGATCTGGCTGTTTGCTGATATTTTCCCGTTTGATAGGTTTCTTGAATTTTCATGTGTGCTTGTTTCAGTCAATGCAAATGACTGCAGACAGGAGCCATGGTTTCTGTGTTTTCAGGCTGTCATCTTATCTGCCCTAGAAAAAAATTCCCCTCTTTGCTAACTCTGGAAGAACCAGTGCTGGTGAGACACTAGGCAGATGTGTTTGCTTCCAGTTATTGGAACCTTTTCAATATTGATTTTTTTTAGACATTCAGACCAGATTTAATGATCCAAGATTGTTTGTAAACATGCAGATTCCTTTGAGCTGTAGACTCAAATCCCAGCCTGGTCAACCAAAGTCCTTTTATCTTTCCAAAATAAATAATTTGAATTTTACACATTGCAACCTACATTGGGACCTCTTGGAGAAGACCATGAAAACAGATGACTCACCCCAAATATGTAAACATTAGCCAGGAGATCCAGCTGGCATTTAGCATTCCTCCAATAAAGGCTTAGGCCTTTGGTGAGACATTAAAGATTCTAAAACATTTTTCATAAAACAGTAAATTTCCTTGGCTGCCCCATGCCAACCCCCTCTTCAGTTCATTGCACTGTGAGCTGTGAGGTGAACCTCACATGCATTTTCACTGTTGCTGTTCTACTCCAGGAGTCTCAGGACCAAACTGTTGGGCCAAAGTGTAAAATGGTGACACAGTTGCTGGTCACCAAACCCCATAGCTCAGCATTTGGTATAATTGTACCAAGTGGTGAGGGTTACAAAGGCTTGGAGAAAGGCAACTTCCACGTCTTCATCTGTGCTAGAGGTCAGCTTTGGCAAGAAAGACAACATCTCTTGAATGTGGAGCATCTGGCTTTGTCTTTCCAGCTGTCACTTAAAATTGGGTATTCAAACAATAAATCATGTTTCATGCCACGGACTAGCTTGACTTTATTTTATTTTTTTTAAATATTGTGTTTCTTTCATTGTTAAATACTATACTTTTTTTTAATCCAAGGTATCATCTGAGAACCTACTACTCAACAGCTGCTATTGACCCCTGGAGAGCCCTCACTTCTCTGACTGTGAAACAAATTGTTACATAAGGAGAAATGATAAAAATCAGATGTGCAAGCTATCCAAAATGACTTGTACTACCTTAATTAAACCACGTTGGTTTAGTAACCATCTATAATCCTCAGACTTCACAACCACACTAGCTCTAGGCTGCAGTTTGAAAACAAACCCCTGGAAGTTTGCAGAAGGAAGAACTTGATGAAAACTAACAAGCAGTTTCCTGGCCCTTCACAGGACTCCTCTGAATCCGCCATGGAGGCAAAACCTCAGCTGCCAAAATGTGCCCAGGAAACACCTTCCACAGCTGGGGCACAGTCCCTTGCCCTTCCGGAGCCATCTTCCACACCCAGAACCATCAGCTGGCACTGGGGCAAACAACACTGAGCTCTGTTCTAGCAGCATTTACCCATGTGAGTAACATTACTTGCACGAGTAGTCCGGGTGTGTCATCACCTTCAGAAATCATCTGTCACTGATGTGACTCATGCCTGTGAGCCTCTACAGAATCAGGCCCTTCTTCTGCCACCACCTTTGGGCAACAACCGGCTCTGTCCTGCACACCAACTTCTGATGGTGCTTACTAAGCACTTAGCAACTATGGTGGGACTGAAGCAAAAGCGTGCTTGTTTAAAGAAAAATCCACAGCAGATTGTAAAAAGATCTTAGGAAAACAAAACAAAACTGTGCAACTGTTTTTGTTCATTTGGATCAAATTATAACACATGGCCCTGCAAAATAAATAGGAGTCTGTCACATTTGTATTTGTAATCTCGTATTGTTCTGGGATATAAAGGCATTTAAAAATCAAAAAGCAAACAAAAATGGAGAATATTTGTTAAGGTGTCACTCTGCAAGGCACTAGTTTGCAGACAGTAAGTACATAATCAGGGGCAAATGGGGAGTGTGCATGCCCACAGACAGTTATTTAGTACAATTTATGAAAGTAAAAAGCAAGTTAGTCAAAAGACCAGTGGAAAAAGAAACTGTTCAATGCATTTGTACATTGAGTTAACAGTGAAGTATTTCATTAGTCATGTTTTTACTTGGTGTCTTAAAATAATCCCTTTTCTGTCTCCATATTCCCACTTAGACATTGTTCACAGACTTATTTATTTATGAAGTCTGAAGGTTAGTCCCTACCTGCTGAGACTAATTAGCCCTGTTCTTTGTGTCCTATGCAATCCTGTCTGATTAAATGTACACATTTGTTTTACTTCTTTTCATGCTTCCTTTCACTCTACTTCTGCTTTACTGATTAATATTAAAGTTGTAAGTTGCAGTGATTTTTTTTATTTCTATTTTGTCTGCATCTTTCCCTTTAGTATGCAAATTTCTATGTGAACTTTTTAATGCCTGAGAATTTGTGTTAGCCTTGTCGATCTTTGCATTCTTATTTTTATTATTCTTTTTATAGAAGACAGTTTAGCTGAAACCCCCAAACTCTCTAAATATTGCATGACAAATTGGCTTTGTTTTGGAAACCCTATGTGCTGAATGACCCTTAGCATGAGCAGCAGGTTAGATTTCTGGAGGAATGTTTGGATTATTTAGTACAGCCTGTCCCTTGCTTTCAAACACCATTTCCATTAGGCAATCTACTAATTCCCATTGAAATTACTGTCTCCCCCCGCCTCCCTCCGCACTCCCCTCCTTTTGTTCCTTGCCCATGTTAAAGTTTCCAATTGACTCGTCCATTGTTACAATTTGTCACTGCTGGAAGATCAATTTGTTTTCCCCTTCCCCTCGCCCCGTTAGATTCGGGGAACAGATGCCATTTCTCGCATCCGCATGACTCTGCTCCCCATTTTGTTGCCGTGCACGCAGAGCCCCGGCCGGACCGGGCAGCCCCCGGCCCGAGCTCCGCGGGGACCCCGCGAACGGACCCCGGAGCCCCCTTGTCTTTCATTCCCCCCAGCAGCGTGATGTTTACGCCACCACAACTTTTCACTTCTGAAGTCTGGGAGTCCTTGATTCTCCGTCCTGCCATGCTAATTAACTTCTTAGCAGTCACATTCCTTTTCCTCCTCTCTCTCTTTTNTAAGAAAAAGAATTCAGAGATGCAATTTTTCTTTTTTTTTTTTTTTTTTTTTTTTTTTTTTTTTTTACATCAAGGACCAGAAAACATTATGCCTTACTATAAGATAATTTGGAAATATCTGATCTTCAGCGAGTGATCTCACACATTTTCATCCTGCGTGTTATGATAAATGCAAGGACCAAGTGCTGCTGAAAAAAAAAAAAAAAAAAAAAAGGGGGGGGCTTTTACAATGTTCCAGTGTTTATTATGAACGGAGTTTCTTACCTCCAACGAGTAGCACGAAAAATGTTAACGGTTTAAAAAAAGCACCCATCGCACCACCCTGCCGTCACATGTACCCAAATAATAAGGGCACACAAACATCCTTCAGGAGAACCCGGGCTGCGGGGGGATGATATGTTTATTAATGTCCAGAATGTA
>VWYP01033557.1:1258-22425 GCA_013400435.1 Pycnonotus jocosus
CTCTGTGTCTCCTTTTCCAGTAGCTACAAATTCCTTCTGAAAACCCTTTTTTTTCCCTCCAGAATATTTCTATGTTGCAGCCTATTAAGCATCCAAGTTTCAATATACTCAAATAACCACCAAACACATAATCAAGACCAGTTAAGTACTTGAGTTTGCCAGGTGAAGAGGCAATAACATGGGGGCAAACCATCAGCTGCTATGAAGTTCACTGGGTTCAGTGCAATAATTTCTGGTTATAACAGAGAAGACATCAGTACAAAATCTTCTCTGCTGGAAGGCACTCAGTAAGAGATACCTGAGAATCAAATGCATATTTAAGAGTAAACTAAGGAAGGCAGCTTACAGGCAAAGGATCAGATTAAAAAAAAAAAAAAAAATCTCTGCTGCCATCTGAGCTGTTTGCTATGGAAAAATAACAACTCATGTACAGGGAAGTTGACAAGGAATACAAGGAAGCACAACTTTTTGTGTGCTGCTTTGGACTAGTTAACATTCATCAGGAAAGGTCAAGGCCTTAAGCAGAAAGGTTAATTCAGGGAATTGTTTGGAATAACAAGAATCAGTACAGCCCAGAAGTGTTGAACTTGGAATTCAAGGGTCGAGGTTTCCAAGATCTGATATTTCATATGTGGCTGGATGTTCAGATGCTGTATTGTTTTCTAATTGCTATAAATCTTGTGGGTTTTTAAGCTATGCACATAATATACCTTCCTGCAAAATACAGTTATTAGTTACCAGAAACCCACTGTATTATTAATTTATTTAATGCTGATGGACTGAATTGTGCAATGGAAGAAGACAGTCAAGGATCAGTGATTGGCAGGAATAAACCAGTTTCACTGAATGGGGACAGGGAGGGTTTTATTCAAGGAAATTGCAGTGAAACCCATGCTAATAAATAACCAAGCTGTGTTGGCTCAAGCACTTATAATGCCAGAGTCTGTGATAAGCAATGGAAACATTAATACAAAGTGTTTCACCATAAAAAATACGATGGAGTTCAGAATGATATATTGCAGTACGGTCATCCCTAGCATGGCATGCTTTTAAAATTATGCTTATAATAATTTTTATTTTGGTAACAATAGGGGTGGGGGGAATAACAGAACAGCAAAAATTGTTATCTGCTAAAAAGGAACTGCAATAGCAAAATTTTCTGATAAGAGCCTACATAAGGATTTAGCCACAGCGAGAGAACTGTGCTCAGATACAAATCCAGTAACTAGGAATATGGTTGTAACTTGTTCATTTCTAATCCTAGCTGTATGTTACAGTCAGATTGTGAAAGCAGTCATTTCATGAAATAACTGAAATTTTCAGATATTTCATGAAATGACCAGCATTATGGCTGTTCCACTACACTCTTAGACTGTTTCACTCCATCATTAAATTAAATGACTGGTGTTATTGTGAAAGTCGCATTGGTGTGATTTTTATCACTTATATTTATGCACCTGAACTTAGATGTACAGGTCAATTTAGGCTCTCACAGTCTTTGAAGAAAAGGTGGCATGTCCAGCTGGTAAATTAGCTCATCCAAACTTAGCTGGTTTTAGATTAAATAAACCATCCTTTGCATATACTGCTCTCTTTCACTTAATTATAGAAGAAATCAAATGTGGTAGGTTTGAAAAAGATGCTTACCCTTTGGTTGATCCTTGTGACTCCTATTCGCTGTGTTGCTTAATATTATAAATGCTCACAACTGCTGTGAAAAATACTTCTTTTATGACACGCTTGGAGACACTCACCTTTTTCACCCTGTGCTCTTTGCCACAGGATATCTGATTGCACTAGCTCCATTTGCTCCCTCCTTGTAGCTTACATTTCCCTTTCCCAGTGTGCCATGTGGGCTACAGATAGAATTAGTATCATATTCAGGGGTGGGGTTTTTTTCATTTTATTTTGATCAGAACAAATAGCATGACACATCTTTCTTTACCCAGTCTGGGATATTTATTAAAGCTCTCCACAATTATGGCTTTCCTACAGTCAGTCCCTAGACTTAAAAATTTGCCCCTGTTGTGACAGTCAAATTCTAGTGACAGATGAGCATGTTAAATGCCTTTACTGCCTTGAAGAAATTCTGTCTCATATTCCTAGTAAATGCAGCATTTGTTGGTCCTTCCCCTTGCAGGCCAGAAAAGACTAAGAGCCTGTCTTTCTAACTGCTTCCCTGGGAAGTGAAAAGTTCTGTCTTCAGACAGCCATGATGAAGCGGCACCATTCACAGAGAAGACAATATTAGTTGAAGTATGGATGTGGTGAGTGTCCATGAAGTTATATGACAGGTTCACTCTTTCCTAACAAGAATCTGAGGGGAGCCAAGGGATTCTGCACATCAGATTAGGAATGTCCAATATGGTTCTGATAGAACAGAGAGACTGGAAACTACAACTCAAAATAAGTTTCCTGGCTGTGGCTGCATAGCAGGGGAGAAGCAATTCTGGGATATACTGGGCCCTAGGAGTAAGCAAAGCAGGCATTTGCAACGCAAAGGAGAGCCTGATTCTCCAAGAGACTTACTGGATACTGAAACTGTTAAAAAAGCAGTCCTTAACCCAGGGAAAAGCATCATTTAAATGGATAGGTTTGAAGTTTTGGATGAGGTCAAAGACTACCTGCCAATTTGAATCTTTCAGTCTAGGGTGATAATATGGATATGGTAAATATTGATTCCTATTTCATCTGCATATAAAACTCAGAGCACATCACAAGGCACTAACCTTCATATCAGCTCACACAGCTGGGTGCTCTCAGCTCCTCAGGAGGCTTTTTTAGTATGGACTCCTATATGTTCTTTTGGCTGTGGGATGTTACATGGAAGAACAGTCAAGAAGATAAGCAGGACTCTGTTGTTGAGATCTATTGCCTTTCCTGCATAAAACTTTACCATAAATTCATACTCCAGAAGAGAGCAGGGTAGAGTTACAATGGCATAACGACAGACAGAGTGAGACGTGTCACAAGTCTTAAATGGAAACTGGACAGTGAGACCTAGAAAATACTGGCCACAGAGGGAAGATATTTCTCACTTACCATACTTCACAGTGTTTTATCAGATACAGGTTGTTATCACGAATATGTGCAGCCACCTCAGAACAGTTTTGAACTAGTGAAATCAGTATTTATATCAGCAAATACTATGCAAGCAGCAGAGCTTGATCTGCTGAACTCACTGCCCACTAGAAGATACAAAACCAACTCAAAGTCATCTGACAGAAGTCAAGTAATTCTGAGGCAAAACACTTTATGCTCTTTCCTGGTCATAATCCCATAAATCCTAGTGGTTTCCCCCTTCCACATCAAGAATGTAAAAAGAAAATGCCTTCTGATTTGTGTCCCTTTTTTTCTTTTGCAGTCTGCCTTGAGAGATAAATTATCAGTTGAAACATCCTTTACAGACTTCATGGCTATCAAACAGTAAAGAGACTTGTCCTGAAATTTTGTAAAGCTAGACATTTCAGAAAAGCTGAAATGTTGGACAAGAAATGGGAATGTAATCCCAGACAAAAAACAGAAATTATCATCCCAAGGTTGCTGCTAAGGAAGTGAGAAATATTAGTTGATTTGGGCTTGGTTTTGTTGTTTTCATATGTCATCTTGATATTTCAACAAAATATTTACCTTCCAAGTTTGTTTCTTAGACTTGAGTTTTCTAGATTTTTAAAAGGCTCAACTAGGTTATTTACAAATTATCTCATTTAAGGATTAAACTTGTTACTCACAGAATTTGCTTTTTCATTTATTTAATGTAATATTAAAAAGCTTCCTGAGAAGCAGAGTTGGGGTTTTTGTTGTTGTTGTTGTTGTTGTTGTTTTTAATCAAAAGTTTTATGGTTTTGTCATATTATTTATTAGGACTTTAATTTTGGTTTTATACGCACAGATTTTGAACATATGAGTTTATGTTTATTTCTATAGTTATTATGGTTTTCAGTAAAGCATATACAATTAGATTTTTAATCAGTGTCCATGAGGTCAGACAACCTGATTTCTGAATTCCAGCTTCACATATTTAAGATCAGAGAATCATAGCATAATTTCAGTAGTGAAGAACTCCTGAAGGGTCAGGATGGTTCAAAGGTGGGCGAATTTAAAAGTTATATCATTTGACATGGGCCCTCATTCAACCAAGTTTTTTGTGTCTGCAGGAATGGGTATTTCACATCTTGTCTGAGCCTCTGCCTTAATGTTTGACCAACCTGATTGTGTGGGTTTTGGGATTTTTTTTTTTTGGGGGGAGGGGCAGGGGAGGTTTGTGGGGGTTTTTTTGTTGTTGTTGTTTTTTTTTAATCCTAGTTTCTAATCAGAATTTCACTTTCTGTAACCTGTGTCCATTGCCTCCTGCCCTTTATGTGTCTACCTCCAAAATGAGCCTGGCTCCACTATCTCTCTAACTGCCTAATTAATATTTAATGACATTTATTTATTCTGCTTTTCTGCAGACTGAATAAACCCAGTTGCCTCAGTTTGTTTTAGTGTACCTTGTAGTCTGGACACCCACACACCTAACACCATGCAGCATGCAGCTGCCTGTTGGCCAGGCTTGAGTACCTTGCAGATGTGGGGGAGATGTAGTTCTCCAGGTCTGGTTTCACTAGTGCTAAATGGAATGTAATAATCACTTCCTTCAGGCTTCTGCTGGTGGTCTTGCTAATGTATCCCAGTGTGGCGAGCCATCACCTCTGTAAGGATGTACTGTGACTCATGTTCAACTCAGCGTCCACCAGGGCCCCCTTCCAAGTTCTTTTGTGCACAGCCATTTCCAAGGCCAGTTGGTGGAACAATGCAGAAGCTCTTGATCTGCTCAAAACCACACTAGTCTTGACCACATTCCGTGCTCCCAGACAGCTAAGCACGAAAAACACCCTGCAAAGGAAATAGCTGCAGCTCTGTCAGCCTGGTGAGGAATGCGCATCCATCAGATCAGGGCCAAGACAAAGCAGTTGACTCCCTCAAGGTACAGCTGCTTTAAGGTGAAAAGAATTGGGGTTGACAATTTTCATCATAACAATTTAAAGCTTTAATACCAATCCTTACTCACAATGGTAGAGACAGAGATCCATTGAACTGAGATTGTGAGGATGAATTGTCTCAAAATAAACTGAAAATGTGGCAAAACTGTTGTGCATTTCCAGATGGTAATGAGATGCAATATATATTTGAACTAAACAGATGTATCATATAGCAACTGTTTTAAAACTATTAGAAACTCCTCAAGAGATTAAGTGTGCCTGCTTGTTTGTCCCAAGCTCACAAAAAACTCAGCTATACTCAGATCTCCTCAACTGGTGGGAGAATACACCTTCACTAGCAGGTAGTTAAATAATGTTGACTGATAATTCCAAAGGCAGATTATATCCATTTAGTGAATGTGGGTTTAGTCTTGCTAATTTTCCAGTAACCCAGAAGATACGTGATAACACTTTCTGCAGCTAAACGGATGATGTCCAATACTGATACAAAACCAAAATGAATCACTGGAAACCTTTAAAACATGACATGAGGATTTTATATGCATCTTGACAAAGATTATAGTCTAAACAAGATCTTAAGCTAGGAGGCAAGACGATCTAATCTCCACCTACAGTCAACACAGGGGGTTGTGACCCTCTCCAGAGGGGTATTGTGATTTGCCAAATGATGGTCGCAACATGTCTGATGAGATGGCAAGGGTGTGTGACAGAGCCTCTAATTTGAGACATCATTCACATACAGTAGTAGCAGATGAAGAGAAATCTTATCTTCTATCTTCTATTGTAGGCAGAAACAGGATACATTTATGGTGTGTTATGACTGCATCTGGTCGTGAATAAACATCATAGAGTGGTTTGTGTCTGAAGGGACCTGTAAAAGTCATCTAATCCAAAGCCTTGCAGTGAGCAGGGATGTCTTCATCTGGATCAGGCTCCTCAGAGCCCTCTCCAGTTTGACCTTGAATGTTTCCAGGAAGGAGGCATCCACCATGTCTTTGGATAACTTGTAGCAGTGTTATACCCCTTGCAGTAAAAATCTTCTTTGTTGTATCTAAGCTAAATCTACCATCTTAATTTAAAACCGTGACCCTTGTCCTCTTGCTGTGTAGGTCCTGCTAATGAGTCTGTCCCCATCTTTCTTATAAATTTCTTTTGAGTTCTGTAAAGCTGTTATAAGCTAAGTCCAGAGCTTTCTCTTCTCCAGGCTGACAAATCCCAACCTATTCAGCTTTTTCTCTTAGGAGGAACTGTCCAGGCATCTTTGTGGTCTCCTCTGGATCCACTCCAATATGTCCATGTTCTTCCTATGTTGGGGTTATAAATCGACAAATTGCACAAAATTAAGTTTTAGGGAGAATGATTTATTTAATTTACAGTTTAATTTAAAGTTATATAGGAAGAATTTTTGCGGCATTGTAATTTCCCTTTTCAGTATCGGTAGAAGAAAAATTTGGTAGTTGTGTTAAAATATGATTTTTATATTATGATAATATCTTGTCTTAGATGCAATCTAACAAGATTTCAATGGCTTAATTAGAGGTAGAATCTCATTATTTTGTTAAAAGAAATTCTTTGAAATATTATGTTTTCGTAATGAACATTTTTTGGCATCTTTTATACAGTTCAGAAAAAATAACTTCATCAACTCAGAAATTGTTGATAAAATGAAATTTGCTTCTTTTTCACACCTCTAGGTTATTTATTACACATTCTTCATTCAACATCTGGCACTTATTTTCAGTTGAAACTTTCATTGTTGAGACGGTTGATTACTCATACCAATTACTGCTGTTCCTCTGGTTGTACTCTATTTGAAAGAATATGCACAGCAAGCAAATGCATTATTATCCATTATGACATTTATTATGATTATTAGTATGTGTAGGGAATATATGCAGAATGTTATTCATATGGTAGTTAGACAGTTCTACAGTCTTGATATTTGCTATCTTTGATATCAGGCTATAACAGTTTCCCCACTTTATGTATTAGAGATAGAAAGAAATAATAATTAAAAATCTTGCCCAAGGTAAAGGAGAGAAAATGAGTTGGAGCAGGCATTCACAATCTTCTGGCTCTAATTGCTTCTGGAACAATATGTTTCATTGTATTATTGAGACCAAAAAGAACTAAGAGTGATAGATGAAAAAACTCCCAGTGGTGGATATCTGACTTACTCCTGCAGCCATATCACCAAAATGGATTGATTTTCACATCAACAGAGTTAGTTTAGAAAATATTTGTCTGAAGTCCATGAAGGCTGAATGCATCCATAAATACAGAATATGCAGTGTTCAGAGAAGTCAACAAGAGCTTTCTAAAAAATTATTTGGGGTTGGAAGTTTGGTGGGTTCACTTTCTCTTTAACTAAATTGAAGTTGTTGACTCTGGGTGTAACGAAAGAGATTTGTCAGTATTAAAGATGAGGGAAAGATTGTACAACCTGCAATGGTTTTCAGAAGATCTTCTCATATTTCCATAATAATCTGGGTTCCACATCACCACAACAAAAGCAAAGTGGATTGATAGACTAATGTTTCTATTGCATGTTAAATGTTGCACTGAAATAAAGAGTACATATAACTGGTGCCAAAAGAAAGGTATGTAACTCTCAGGGTGTTAGAAAGACAAGCGCCTCCAGTATGTAATTAGCTCCATATGTTTTAGGCTCCTTTTTGGCAATTTGAAAGTGCTCTATCATTCTTATCAATCAAAGACTGGGACCAACTTAATAGTTTTAGTTAGGAGCAAAAGATCCTGCTCTACAGGTTAGTTCTGGAGCAGCTATGAACAGACCACCAGTGATGAAAGAAATTAGGACTTGGAGCTGGGTGAAATTAGGTTTAAGGGCAGTGAAGACATAAAAGACACAATATCTAACAAATATAACACACTATGTGTAGTAAACTTGGAAGTGATACAAGGATGCAAACAAGGAACAAAAGGTAAGGTGCATAAGGATGTTAGAAAATATAAAAATAGCCCATGCTAATTCCCCCAAAAAGGAAGAATAATGAAGAAACCCCATTAACGCAGATTTTTTTTTTTTTTCCTATTTGTGAACTTGGAACACTGATGGCCTGATTCAAATGTTCCTTTGCTTGAGCAAGATATGTGTATATGATCAAGAAGGACAATGGCAGGGTGACCACAAAATTCATGAAAGGGGTAGGTGCTATTGTGTGTATAACAACTATAACTGCTTTGTTATAATGCTGAGACTTTTTTCTTGGGAAAAATATTCTTTATTTTCTTGTCTTGTAATAAATAAATCTGAACCAATAATACTTGTCTAGCTTTACCATTAAGATTTCATTTTTATTAATAATAATTTCTTGACTCCCTGTATTCACTGCATTTTCCTTTAGCACATAACAAGACTTCAAACATAATAAAAAGCTTAAAGTTTTAATAGACAAACAAGTTCCCATTTGACTAGTTTTCAAATAGTAGCTTCAAGAAGCAGCTAAGACAAAGGATAGTGTTTGTTTTTTGTCTCATCACATTTTTATTACTTAGTGGAATTTTCTGCTGGCGAGCAAAAAGAGTTTCTGATCATACTCAGTTACTCTGCAAAATATATTTTATTACTTTCAGAAAACCTCACTTAAATGAAGGGAATTATAAAATCATTTTTACAGGAGTCTTTGGATAATAAATTGTCAAGCTTTAAATATCATCAGATTCTTTTATCTGAGTTTATCTTGTCAAGATGGATCAGAATGCTGTAATCAATCACTCAGCTTAGCCATAAAATGGCTTCATCATGCATGTGTATTCTCTTCAAAATCTAGTTGTAACATTTGCACATAATAACTTATTGGGTTGCAAGGTTAGTCCAAGCCTGTGTTCAATATTATCTGACATTTTATTGGCTACTACACAAACTTTTGCCTAATACAGTCATTTTACTTAGAAATTTAATTGAAAGGTTGCCTGTAACAAAGTACTTTTTTAATGTAGGAAGAGTAATGTAAAACTGCTTGATGCATGGGAGGAAGACAAGAGACAGTAAAATGTGGGAGAAAATGAAGAAGGGAAAGAAAACATTCATTCTAATGAGAAATGGAGTTTGAAGAGGAAGTTTCATAAGGATGAATTCATTCCCTAAGGGAGCTTAGTCTGCATTTGGTGGCTGGATCAGCACACCTTCCTAGATGAAAAGTATAAATCACACAGTTATGTGATGGATGATGTTTATTTAGAAGGAGGCTTGTTAAAGAGATGCTTAGCAGGGAACGGGCGTCTTCTTTCAAGGAGCTAGGTCTTGATGCCGTCATTTAGAGAGAACAAAAAAGAAGGCAGGAAGGCATGGGCTTGTAGGGGAAAACCCCAGCAGAGGATAAAAAAGGACTATCTTCAGTTTGTGACTGTCTGAACTTTACCAGAGGAATATGCCAGATGCAAAGAGGCCTCTACTGGAGGTTTCAGGCAGGCCGTGGATCTAGTTCACATGAGAAACTTATACCGACCTATTTCATATCACAGGAATGAGGCTTTACAAAAAGTGAAATAAAAGTCTGCTTAAAAGAGTAATTGATGTCTGGGATGATGAGTCTGCAAGAGGCAACAATCAAAACACAAATATAATATTAACAAAACACTGTTTTCTCGTTTAAATGTTGGGATTTTTTCTCTCTTCCCATGTCTTATATGGGTTTATAACTCTGTTGAAGAAAACTTTATAAAGCCTTGTCTTTAGAAAGCTTTTTTTTTTATCTATTCCCAGCAATACCTCTAGGACAGAAGGGAGTCACACTCACTTCCTGGTTCTGAAAAATAAAAACACCCCGAACAAATAAACAAACAAAACAACAACAACAACAACAAAAACCACAAAAACCACAAAAAAACAAATAAAAACTATTTTCTGAATCTCCCTTATATTTGACATTGAATGAATATGCTAATAGAAGTACATGATAGCAAAGTATTTTGAAAAACAAATTAAAGAATGAATAAGCATGAAGAATATTCTTAAAGCTGGGATTGTGGCCCCTAAATTTATGTATAAGCAGTTAACATAGAATAACAGTAAAACTGAAAAACAAACAAACAAACAAGAACAAAACTTCTAGAAGTGCTTTATCTTCATTACTGTTTAGTAGAGACTTCCTGAATAATAATATTGCCTCAGGGAAGATAATTTATAAAATAAAAATTCATAAAACATAAATGTTTTATGACAGCTATTGAATGTTGATAGAGCTGTGTTGGAATCTAAGACTGGGTTACATTAAAAAAATTTGTCTTTTCTTTGGTCCATGTCTCTCTCCATCTTTTCTGTTGGTTGGCTACAAGGGTTGCCAGGATCCCGCATTCCTCTTTATATGGAAGAGAAGATGAAAACTTGGAAGCTATTGGATCTTCAGTTCCTGAAAAATTTGTACCCTCCTTATCTTGCTACTAACTGAAGTGGCTTCCCATTTTAAATGTGTAGGATAAGAGAAACAGAGAACTTGTGGAGCCTCTGTACAGCCACCCTCCCAGGAGCATCCAGTGTTCATATCTTCAGGATGGCTCTTCTGGTGGGTTTCCTGAAGACCTTGACATTTTTTATTTTACACAAAGTATTTGAAATGTGAGGTTCTCCTTCAGTTCATAACAAAGTCAGCTATTCTGAAATATCAAAGCCCTTTGTGAATTGGAATGACCTTTCCCTGGTTAGCTCCTGCCCTTTAGCAATGGGTGTTGCTGGTTGCTCAAAATTCACATACATGGCCACTTTTTGCAAAAAAGGCTGTGAGGGGGCAAACTTTCTCCAAAAGGTCTTTAACTTAAAAAAGTCAACCCAAGGCACGAAAAAAAGAGAACCAGTTCTGCAGGCTATTCACCTCTTGGCCTCTTTACTGAAATTGCCAACAAGTAGAGGAGCTGCGATGAAGACTATTCATTTATCTCTGAAAATAATGTTGAATATCTGTCACTGCTTTGGGAAATGATTGACCTGATAATGATAGGTTTTATATCAGCAGGTCCTCGAGTGCCATTCTCAAAGTCACTATAGGGGCTTGAAAATTGACTTCTTAATGGTGACAATCCTGTGAAACAGAAAGGAATTGCATTGTAGATGAATTTTCTGATGCAATTGCATTGACTTTTCTCTACCCAGACTGATGCCCATGCACTAAGTATGTTGCCCAGAGCAAAACTTAAGGGAATTATAATGCAATGACTTTACATAGAGCCATATACCTTTAATGTCATGCAATAATTTACTCTTAAACTTTTTCTTATGATGGTGAAATTGTTCTCATTGAAAAAAAAAATCAAACAAGCATACTTACAGGAGAGTTATATTTAAATTTCTGAGTATATAGTTTAGCCTTAAGAAAAAAAATCTTAATTTGCCACTTGTTTTTAAGGTTCATTACAGTTAAAGTTTCCTTCTAGATAAGCATCTCACAAAGGTCAATAGAAACTATTGGGGATTAAGGACGGAATTTCCAAAAGTAATTACTGCTGGCCTAAGTCTGATCTCACTGGTTTCAATGAACTACTGTTAACTTCAGTTTGAATAGAGGTAGTCAAATGTCAGGAGCTTTTTGGAAGTCCAGTAGGAGTGATGTGTCATTCAGTTGACAGTGAGAGTACAAGACTTCAAAATGGGTTATCTCCCTCTTCCTTTTCTGTGAAGGGTGGATATTAATTTCTGAGAAACATATAAATGCCATCATACCAAACAAATATACAAATATAGAAAGAGAAAAAAAACCAGAGTGAATGAAATTGAATGGCTGGGCAAAAAGGGGTTAACAAAGACAAATATAGATAAAAGTAAACAAATACAAATCCAATGAGATATTGCCTTGGAAAATTGCTACCTAATTTATTTCCTCATTAGCATTTTTGAAACTTAACTAGGCCCAATTTCCCAGTAAACAAGAAAAATGAATTGCAGATCCCAACTCTGTTTATGTTCAATTTCTATGCTTTGTTTTGTTCTCCCTGAATTAAAGAAAAAAATCTGTCTTGTTTGCTCTTGAATTAATATTATAATAAATGCAACTTTCCATGGTGTTTGCAGTTTGTCACTACTATTTATTAGATACAGTATGTTAACATCCAAAGAATAACCAACAGACGTATTCTGTTGTGATAGGCAACACTAACACACTACCCATTCTCATCTTTGCCTATTTAAATGGTTCATTTTTAATGAGTAAAGCAGGGAATACTTTTAGAGGTAGGAGAGAAGAATACACATAATACAGAAGTTAAGAAAATAATATTCTGATTCATAAAATTCAAATTATTCCAACAATTTTTGGGCAACTTTGAGTAATACCTGCTTTTCAGCAATTTTCTAAGGAAATTGAGACCTTATGGTAAAAAAAAATTGGAAAATGGTAAAAGTTAGATTTTCAATCCATGCACTCTGTTGGCAGTTGTGCAGCTGTCTTTGCACAGTGAGCCAGGAAAAGGAATGGCTGCATATTTATACAACAGGAAGAAAGAACACACTCAGTAATCCTAACTGGAAAAGCAAGGCTGTGCTCAGTACACAGAATCCCAAAAAGAATTTGGGAGAATAGATTAGCCAGGGTTAGAATGGAACTTAAAGGTCATCTTGTTCCAACCTTACCAGCATTCATTCCAACCAGGTTGCTCAGAGGTTCATCCAGCCTGGCCTTGAACACTTCCAGGTTTGGGGCATCCACAGCTTCTCTGGGCAACCTGTGCCAGTGCCTCACTACCCCTCACAGGAAAGAATTTCCTCATAATATGTAAACTAAACCTCCTCTCTTTCAGTCTTAAGCCAGTCAGCCTCAGCCTGTCAGTACATCCCTGTAAAAAATTCCTCTCTTTCTTTCTTCTAGGGTCTCTTGGAAGATAGAAGGCTGCAATTAAGTGACTCCAAAGCCTTTTCTATTCCAGGCTGAACAATTTCTGTTCTCTCACCCTTTCCTCGTAACACATCCTGGCTTTGGGAAGCAGGAGGTGGGGGCAGGGGGAGGGGTTTGGGTTGTTTTGTTTTAATTCAGTCATACACATTTTTTTCCTTTACCTGGATACTTCATTCACAGACGGTCAGATACAAACTGAAGTTTGTACAGTGAAGACCAACCTTCAACAGTTAGGACTGGATGTGAGTAGAAACCTGTTCTTAGAGGTGCTGGAATCTATCATGTTTGTTTATGTCGTTGCTTTAGGTCACAATCCTCCATAGGTGAGTGCATATATGTACATCCAAATTAGTAAATTACAATATATTTTACAATTAAATTAGTTACATCAGTTTCTGATGCACAAAATCTGGTCTTTTTAGCATCAAATCTTTGGGCTAAGATTCAGCTATGCTGCAAAATATTCTCAGTATGTGACTGTTGCTCTCTGGTAGCTGTGGATGTTGTCTGGGATAACTGCACATGGGTGCCTTAGCACCTAGTGTGTGACAGCATGATACTGTTCTAGAGAGAAAGTTGTGTGTTGAATTGGTCTGGACTTCTGTGCATGTTTGGCTCGTTTGCTTTAGTCCAATATACTTATTCCCCCTCTCGTACAGCTAATCTGTTTCTCCTCTCATGGTATATTTTTTCTCCAATCCAGTCCACTAGAATATGCTTACTGTAGGCACTGCAAAGATATGGTTCTTGTAAAAAAAAAAAAAAAAAAGTTTCATAATCTTCTGCTGAACTGTTGCACGTTAAATGTAAAGCAATTAATTTCTATAGCAATGAATTTTAATAAATGAAAATGGAATTCTATTCAAAATATTTCAAAGCAATTTTATTGTTATTATTATTTTGGGCTTGTTGGAGTTCTTTTTTCTGGTTTTTTGGCATAACACAAACATTTATTCTCTCAAATATAGCAAGTCTGCTTACAAGTACTCATCCCCTATATGATTCATTTACACTGCCATTAGCCTGTCTAGAGACTTTCATCCAAACATGTAAAAGCACTGAAAAATATCAGGTAATGACTTATAATTGCTACTTCTGATGGACTATGGAGTTTATATGATTAGTTTTGTTCCTCCTTACCAGCCTCACATCTTTATTAGGACACTTTTGTTGCATATTTTTTTTTCAGGCTGCAAATTCTGTGGAATAGAAATTGTGTAATTTGATTTATATTTACAGCATCTAACATAATGTGATACTAAATATGACTTTATATAATCAGTACTGTACCAGTGTTAATATATAATAAAAACCCCGTAAGATTATTATTCATCTCTCAGGTGAAGAAAAACTGAATTAGGTAAATAGGCAACTGCCCTAGGCTCCTGTACAAATCAAGGGCAGAAACAACCTTCCAAGCCAAAACAGATTAAGATTAAGATTAATTTCCAAGGCATGACAAAATCATGTGTTCCTCTAAAAGCACAATTAAAAGATAGACATCATCTGCCATGAGTATCCAAGGGTGAGCTTCATTGTGGACTGCTCCAGATGACTTAAAATTTAGGCATATAATTTTCCTGTTCAGCAAAGAGTGAGGAATACCCACCTCCCAAAACAAATTCCTCCCGGCTTTCTGTCCTTGCTGGCTCCAGAGGGAACCAAGGTAGCTCAGAAATTCCCGGACATTCAGGGCTCAGCTCACTTGCATGTACTGACAGCTGATGATCCAGAACATCCAGACTGGGCTGGCGGACAGCACACAGGACCTTCCAGGTGCCTCTTGTCCTGCAATAGGAACCTCGTGCCTAGCATCCTTTTCCAGGGAGAGCCAACATATTCTGGTGAATAATCAAGCTCTGCCTGAAGTAGGCACGGCGTTTAATCAGGGGAATCCCTCTGAGGAGTCACACAATTTTAGCAACTGGAGCTCAGAAAACCAGCTCTTATGTAGACACTTACCCTGCAGTTAACTAAAATTAGGTGAAATGAATCCCAAATTCATAATTTTTAAATAGCTATAGTTATATTAAATGCAAATGAGCCACTGAGCAGTGATCTGCAGTAATTTCTGATCAAAGATTCCGGGGTTGGGCTGGAAGATGATGGCTGCTAAAGTTCAGGAACAAGATATAAGAGGAAACTGGGGATCTCACACAGGACTTAAAATGGTGCTAGACAGACACTTCCAATAGACTTGCCTCAAATCTATCTCAACGAAGGTATTTGGGGAGTATAAAACCTTAATGGTAGCACCAGAGTTATGCAAAGAGGTCTGGCTGATATTTTGCATATTTTGTCTTTTTAAGAGAACTGTGTATTAGATTTCCACCCTTGAAAATGGTTTACTAATTGTAGAAAGGAACTCTTTGTACTTAAAAATCAGATATGTTCCTTGCACCAAAGAGCATAAGGCAGAGATCTAGATCAAGAAATATTTAAAGAGATTATTTTTAAATAAGACTGAGAAAGACTGTCAGGCTGACAGGCTCTTGAATGTGTTCCATCCGTATGGAATAGAGTATTGAGCAGCAAAAAATATAATATGCATACGCAAGAGAAAAAACATACATAACTAAATGACATAATAAGGAGCATTAAGAAGAGCCATGGTACCATTCTGAATGCTAGACTGATGTAGCCAAATGAAGTGGGGAGGAAAACAGCATTTATGTGTGCATCAGGGAAGGGAGATTCTGCTTTAGGCCAGTTTCCTCTCAGAAAAAAAATTTTTTTCAGTTAATACTGGATGAAAAAAAAAAACTTAACCATAAACACTGTTCATAAACAATTCAAAACGTTGGGAGTGGGTTTATTTTCTATTTTTTGCCTGTAAGCAAAATTAAGATAAAAACGTTCAGTGTACCCTTCCAGTATGTGTTTCAGCAAATTGAAAGAAAAAAATAAAAACAAACAAGCAAACAAATAATAAACAACAAACAACAAAATCATAAGCATTTCTGGAAAAACACAAATAAAATTGAAGGTAATTTTCATTCCAAAAGTTTTGTGGGTTTTTGTTTTATGTTTTCAAATAAAACTTTTTTGGAGTTCCTAAGCACAAGAAATGGTGACTACCCGTAAATGACCCAGACTTGTGATTTCAACAGAAAAACTGAGAACCCCTGACTTCCTCCTATGTTACTCATTCTGACAGTTAATACTTTGAAAAGCAGCAATCCCTTTCAAGGAAGCCATAAAAACTACAGGTGTAATCAACTTTCTCATGCAAACCGCTGACACTTCCCAACTTTAGTGCAATTATGACAATCAGCATCAGTGGAAGTTTTGCCTGAACTGAATCTGAACTATTTCTGTATGGTAGTCCAAAGTTGTGACTGTCTTTCTTTGCGTGTAAGGTTAAACAGCTTTGTGCTAAAAAGGATCACCATGGGCTCTGAGGTCTAGTCCAAATCTGAAGAAATAAATATTTGAATGCCTGGTCTACTGGAGACATTTGTTGCTGCTGTTCAACATCAGTAAAGTAGTTGGCTGTAACTGCAAAACCAACTAAAGGATCCTCTTCTGGTTACAGAGGAAATATATATCTACAGATGAACTTCTACAAATATTTCCAAGATGCAAAGAGCAGGAAACCTGCAGTAACTACTACACTTGGCCCCATGTACTGCTGTGACTGCTGCTATGCAAATTTTAAAAAGGCAAATGAGAAATGAAGTCATCAGAGCAGATGTAGAAAAGAAAAAAAAAAAAAAAAAGACATTTCACAAGCTTTAATTGCAGTTAAAATGTTTCTATCATTCCTGAGTGAAAAATTTCTGCATCACTAAGATATAATTTTAGTCATCTTATACCTACACTAACAGAACAGCATTTCTTGACTATCTAAAGGTAGCAGAAGACATGTTTACCTAATCCTGGGGTTGTTTATTTCCCCCAACATATGCAGTTGAAATAATAATAAAGCAGCCTCATTCCACCTCTACAACCCAGCAGCAAATATAAATCCATCAGGGTGACAATAGGATTAAACTGTGGGCACTGCTTGCTTGTTAGTCTTCTCCCTTAAATAACTTCCATGTGAGATGAGAAATTAATGTTGCAATAAGTTGGTTCCTGTTGTGGGATCAACAATAGAGCCAGCAATCCTCTTACCGTGGAGCATTACTTTTGCCTGTATGTTGGCTGGCTAAATGGTTCAGTCACCTTTTGTCTCCACAGGAGTACAATGCGCTTGTTGATTTGCCAAGTCCTAAATCCTATATTTAATACAATGCCTTGGTGTAATTTGAAAAATAAAAGTATGACTCTCCCTGAATATCATTAAGAAAATTGAAGCGGAGGGGAGAGAAACAGGGGCGCAGGCTCACATGTAGATATTTTCACACATTCACACCCCAGAAAAAGACTCAAGCTGTGTCTTCAGGTGAAAAGAGGCATGGACAAAAGAAAATGTATTAAATGGACCACCTCAGGACTAGGTCTTAAGTTATCATGGCTTGTCTTCTTCTACTGCTTGTTCTTTGCTATAGTGCAGACCTACCTCAGCTTTGAAGGCCAGTGGAGAAAGAGGACAGAGCCAAGTCTGTTTCTTTTCATAACTAAACATATATTTCTACACCTAAACCCACGTGTATTGGGTTTTATTTGCTCCTAGCTTTTGAATCCAAGCCTGAGTAAATCCAACATATGTAAGTCTATGACTAAGGGCTGCATAGTCCAAATCTTCATGAGAAAAAGGGCCATACCTACCAAGTAGTCTGGAGTTTCTGCCTGCACTCCTCCTTTAGATGCCTTAAGCTGGTCAGAACATTTCAGAGCCAAAGTCACTGCCATTTAAAGCTCTTCAAAACAATGTCAGAATTCCTGCCTGGTGAGGAAAATGATATCTTTCAAAATGCCTAAAAAAAGTATTGCTTTCAAGCAAATTTCATGCAAGGAGGAAAACAAATGAAACACAATGATGGTGACAAACAGTACTGGGGAAAAAGCTTCCACGTGGGATATTTCTTTTAAAATTTAAAAATATCTTAAAATATCATTGGTTTATTGCATTAAAAAAACCCCAAACATATATAGATTTACTGTGAATTAAATGCTCTGAATTTAGTACAGCAAAATATTTGGACTGACCTTCACTTCCCTCAATTTTTTTTCCTCCAGGGAATTTAATTTTGAAGCAAGATGTTTATTTATTTGTTCTCAAGGCATTTTTTGTATTTTATGAATGAAGAAATAAAAATAATGGATTTAGATTTTCCCATCATACAGGGAAATCTGTGTGTCCTCTCTCCCCAGGTCTACCACCATCTCATCACAGTTCTGTAGGTAATTAATCTGTGCCCTCAATTTGGTTCCCATGAGGCAAAATTAATGGTCAGAACTTTCCCAGCACATAAAAAGAGAGGGCATTTTCAGCTGTAAAACTGTGGACATTATTTGTGTTTCTATGCACTCCTTGAAAACCCAGTACTCAGGAACACAGATCTGCTGTTGCTCGCACAGATGACAAAAAATGTCCTGAATTTACAGCCAGGATGCAGAAAGAGACAGATGAGAAAAGAGCAGGGCAGGTGGCAAGGCAGGAGCAAGAGTACAAGAGAAAAGAGTCACACTTCAGCTGCAAAATTGTGAGCTTCTCTTTCTGATTGCATGACTACATATCCTACAGCTTCCCCTGAGGCCATCCCTTCAAGTCAGACCTCATGGGACAGGAGGGAATCTTGGACTGTCTCTGCCCCATTCTAGAGGTAAATAGATGAGTACCATAATAAATTTACTGTAATGAGAGAAACAGATGCATGCAATTTATTATACTGAGGGAATAAGGGGCACAAGCAGTACTGTCGTTGTTTGAACATGATTCAGTCCCAAACAGGCACTCCACTCCCTGGCCAAGGCGGGATGGGAAAAGAATCAGAAGTGAAGAAACACATGAGTTTTTCATGAAGACAGTTAACAGGTAAAGGAAAATCCACAAGAAAAAGCAAGACAAGGAATGCATCCAGCACCTCCCATAAGCAGGCAGGTGCTGAGCAATTCCCAGGAAAGCAGAGGATCCATCACACACAACGATGACTTGGGAAGACAAATGCTATCACTCCAGACTCCCTGCACACACTTTCTTGTGCACTGAAAATGATGCCTACAAAGATATCCCTGAGACCACTGGGGGTCAGCTGTCCTGCCTCTGTCCCATCTCAAGTCCTGGTGCACCCGCTCACCTCTGAGATGAGGTGAGGAGAAAAGTTCTTGGTCCTGTGCAAGCCCTGCTCAGCAAAAATGATGACATCTCTGTATTACCAGTGCTGTTTCAGCAAAAATTTAAAGCACATCCCCGTGGTAGATATTGTGAAGGAAATTAACTCTACCCCAGAGAAAACCAGCACATGCATGAATCTCCATCCAAAGCATAGGAGACAATTCCCAATGAGAATAAACAGAGGGCTTCTAGAGCAGAGGTGCATTCTCAAAGTGACTTTATAAAAGCTTTCTCCTCCCTCCAGTCTTCTCCCTCACTCAGCAGCCTCCTTGAGATCTCATGTATCATTGTTTTGTGCACATCACTTTCCATGAGATGAGTTTAATAGCATTATAAAAGTCACATTGTGCACAAATTGGGAACTTCAGTGCCTCGGTAACTGCTCTGATGCATACACACTTGCAAAGTTTTCAAAGCAGAAATGTTGAAGGCACTTCAAGGCACAAAAACATCCTTGGGTAAATTACTTCCTATTAGTATGTCACATATATCTTATATATGACTCTGGTTTCATGAAGTGACAGCCGCGCTTGACAATAAAACTTTGCACTCTTTTTTATTTATATTTTCCCTGATTTTTTTTATTTCTTCCAAGTATATAATGTCTGATGCTAAACCACTTATCTTCCTGCTACTAGTGAGACCAGCACTGCCAACTTTGCTTACCAATAAGCTAGAGCATTTCCACCCCACACCTCTGCCTGAAATATTGAGCAATTCTAATGACTGCTGGTTAAGTCAGACAAGAGAAGGAAGCATGGATAGTTTTGAAAGATGGGTAGGTTGTAAGTCCTGTGACCCATTTAACATTAGAGGGAAAAAACATGAAAGAAAAGCTGAGTATCTAAAAAAGAGATGTTTCCTTGTCTGGATAAATTCCACTTTAGATCACAGAATATCACCCTTTTTTCAATATCTTGAAGGTATATAGCAAGAACAAAAAGTATCAAGCCTTCCCTCTCACCTAACAAAAAAGGAAGAAAGAGGCAGAGCTTCTACCCATATGAATCCCCCAAATTGTCTGCAACCCTCCCTGTTTTCAGATAGTGATTCCAGAGTGTGTAATATGGTTATCAATTTTTTTAATGAAGAATCTGATCTCCTATTTTTGTTGTTGTTGTTGTTGTTGTTATTTTTTATGCTTCTGCATAATGGGACACTGAAATTGAAAAATCAGTTTAAGTTCAGGTTTACAATCTATTTCACTTCCTCATTTCCAATTACAATTTTGGAATATTTTGTTGTTTGCATTTAAGGCATCACATGGAGATAAATTTAACACTTCATATATAGTAGGTTAAATGACAGTTTTAATTGACTGTTAGGAAAGTTTAGAAATACATAAAAACTAGGAAAAGACAACTCCATTTTTCTCTGCTTCTCTGTCCCATACATCATTTATGCATCACTTTGAAACACAGAAGTCACATCTCCTTAACAAGTTCTGACCATTTAAATAGCCCTTGTTTAACTTCTTCTAGCGTCTATTTCTGAAATTTTATGGCTGAGAGAAAGATGGAGTAGATATAGCTAAATTACAAAAAATACAAGTGTACCAAACCTACATATTAAGCCCCAAATAAATTTACAGTGTCCATTTAACTGTACTATGCACTATCTGTTTACAACTATGGAAAACGTTTCCTAAATAGTTCTCCAGTTAAATTCCTAAATGTGGTCACATCTGGCCAGAAGAAAGTATGAAAAGAAAATTTCAGCAATTAATAATAAGATATTTGAAAATTTAATTGAAAATCTTACCTTTCAGACCTTCCAAAAAATAATCAAATTTGAATTTAGGATTGAATGCTACAATTATGTTCACTTGCCAATTTACTTTTTCTGTAAAACCCTGTAATTTGGTCTGCACTACAAAATTTATAACAATTCATATTAATCCTAAACAAAAATAAAAATCAAACAAAAAGCAGTCACCACATCAATATCATTACAAAGGGTAACTGCAGGGAGATTTATTTTGGACACCCATTTTCCATATTTATACTGGCTGAAAAATGTATGATTTAAATAATTGCATTTTTAATATATTAAAATAAGAAAAAAATTAAATATTATTAGTACTCCCTCAAATAAAAAATTCTATTTAGAATTAAT
>VWYP01033557.1:22553-55309 GCA_013400435.1 Pycnonotus jocosus
GGGAGGGAGGGAGGGAAGTTTGGAAGGAAGTTCAAAAGGAAGGTGCGGAAGGTGCAGAAGGAAGGAAGGAATATCAGGTAAGGCTGAATCCAGGGAGATTGCAGGGGACTATAAGGCTAAACCTCATCAGAGAAAGCTTTATTCCCAAAGGGAGTTCCATTGAAAAGGAATAATTGACTACAGAACAGAAAGAAACGATTCCTATTCTTTGAAGTCAAATCAAATTCCTCATCCTGAAAACTTCCTTTCACAGATTAAGAACCAAGTTTTCTTCTGCATTCTGTGAAGTACAATAAATTACCCTGGTATGAGTGAGACAAAACCCTGTCTACAGGCATTTGATTCTTAGATCAAGGAAGCAGAATATTTTTATATGCATTGATTATTCTGCTCACCATTTCATTCTATAAAATCTCTATATGACAGTTCCTAATGTCTATTTTTTAGCATATTTATTCTTATATTCTTAAAAAAGCTTTTTTGCTCATTCCAATAACACCTCAACGAATGTGGCCACCAGGGTTAGTTAGGTCCAGGTCTTTCTTATTCCTTCTTCTGATAAGAATTTTTTTATTTTTTAAAAATTACTCTTTCATATCAAGGCAGTGTGAGCTGTCTCTAAGACCAGCAGAAAGAATGCAGAAGTGCACTTGACGTCCAGACTGGAAAGTATTATAATTTATACAATGGCTCTTTTTTGTTTCAGAAAAACTGAGGACAGTTCCTTCTTTCACAAGTCTTTGCACTAATAGGCTCAGGGTGTTTATCAGTCCCAGATTTACCTTTCCATGATTTATAAAGTGAGGTTCAAGATTCTGAGCTTGATGTACGAAAGCAGAGTAAGGAAGAGAGGGCATAAATATTTTCTCTCTGGGAGCAAAGGAATAGATAGGATGGCAGTAACCTTTCTTTGGGAGCATAAATAGGTGTATATATAGATGGGAGCTATCGAAAAGCAGTTGGTCATATATTCTTGAAACAAGACAAAGTCTTACCCACTTTTAACCTTCCACAGTTTCCTGCACTGACATCAAGTGAGCCTCCAGTGGTACGGGATCTCTGAGCGGAGAGTTCTCCATACAAACATGTCAGAATCTGGGCCAACACATCACAAGGAAATATAGGGGAGACAGCTGTCTTCAGTAAAGCCAGAACAACATTACCAAGCTCTGGTTTGGGAGATTGGAGATTCAGTCCTTTTCCTACTGTTTGTGTGGCCTTTGATGATACGGGTTCACCTTTGCAAAAGACATTTTGCAGCAGACAGTTCAGATCGCTGTCCTTTAAATCCAGACATTACAACCAGCTGGAAGCCTGCAATGACCTCTTCCATGACAGGGTAGAATAAATCAGTGACAAAGTGCTAGAATCATTGCAAGAACAAAAGAGGTCCCCCTCCTGGAGCCTTATTTTAACCTCTTTAGATGAGATTCTTGTTACCTCACATGGTTCTCTGAAAGTTAGACATCTAAGTCTAAGCTAGCCATTTATGACTCCTTAAGAGTCAACAGAAAGAAATACAAACCTCCAAAAGGGCAGTGCACCTCATCCTAAAATAGTCTTTGGGAATGAGTCAGCAGTACTGCCCTCTGCATTACCCATATCTGTTCTTTGACTATAATGGATGGTGAGGGCAGTCCATACCTGTAAACTTCAGACACTGAATTTATGTACGAGGACTCCCACTTTCTTAATAGTATTCCAGATTTCATTCCTGCAGAGTCAAACATATGAAACTACAAAGTCCACATACTCAAGACTTGCCTTTTATAAGTACTTGGATGGATAACATAATCACAATATGAGTTGAGGACTGATTTGAGTGGAGAAAAGACTTATGTTGGTCACCTTGGCTACTGTGGAAAAAATTTACCATAAACATAAAGCCATAATATCAATCTCACTTTTATGTCCACGCACACACACACACACATGCACACAAAGAAAGAAAAGAAAACAAGGTAAATTTGGTCTCAATTTACGTAGATGGATAATAAGACTTTCAATTATTGTTGCATTATTTGTTAGTATGTGGATGAAAGATTAGGTGACAATATGCAAAATATATTTTCTGCATATTATAATATTTAGTAATGTCATTCGATTTTTTATATGTTTCATTAAATTGTTTTGTGGCTTTATTATCTACCCAGATGCACAGCTCAGAAATACAATTATTCAGATTTAGAAGCAATAAAATTTGGCATGCATTTACTTGTATTCAGAATCCCTGCACGCTAAAGAGAAATTACTGCATTCTCCCCACATAGCTCGGTTCTCATGCCTTCACTGAACCATTCATTAGAAGGAGCACATTATAGAAAATACACCATTTATGTTAAGAAACCCTCTGATAACAGATGTATTTGTACAAAGCAAATATTTCAATATATCATAGCCTTTTGATCATGACTATAATAGAAGCAAACCTTTACACATTTTCTGAATGCATATCTCTGTTCTATGATTATTGGGGGGTGGATGGGAAATGAGTGTTATAGATTATATGTTGTAAGAAAAGGCACCTGCAGACGGAGGTTGACAGTCGTTTGAAAACATTATTGAATACAATAAAAATTGTTCCATTTTATAATAAATGTTTTGAGGTTGTATTAAAAGGCATGTCTCCTAGCTGTAGCAGAGGGATCTTTCCTATAGGCAAGTCATTCCAGCTTTGTTTTGCCTTTGCTATGTTTCATAAATCAAGCACTCAAATATACGACACAATGTCCTGGAGTTGTCCCCTGTCCCCTGTAGTTGCAACTGAGTCTGTTCCTGATGGATAGCAGGGTAAGGAGTAAGTCAGCGGTCATGTCCTAGCAGGGGAGCTCTCAGCAGTGGGGTCTGCACGGTACCTTGGGGCCCCACTTGGACTTCATGGGATGATCCTGGGCAGAAGCATCCCAGATGCTTTAGTGTGTGCTTTTTGTAAAAGCATCCCAGATGCACACTGTTTGTGGTACAGACCTGCTGGGCTAATATGAGCTGTAACTGCTTATCAATATACAAGTAAACACAGTAAGGGGAAGGTGATACTGCTTGGTGCTCCTTCCATTCTACCTTCCAACAGGAACTGCAATTCCACCACTGTGTAAGTGTTTTCTTTCACCAGTGTGCTGCTTCTCTTATCTCCACTAGAAGAGCATCCCCTGGCAGAAGAGCACTGATGAACTTCCATTTGCTGCCCAGGAGTAAATGAAAGAATGTCCAACCACAGGACTACTCTCTATTCTGACAGTCCCCGACCAGCAGTTCCCTATTGGATCAGCTACACTGACTGGTCTTTGCTCACTCTCAGTGTCGGTGCCGCTCTGAGTCAATAGTTTGCATTTTAGGGAGTCCCCCAAGGCACTGCCATGTGCAACACTGGGGAGTCCCTGGTCTTTGGTCCTTCCTTCATGCTATCAGGACTGTACCATAATTGGTATTACTGCTGATGGATACCTTGAAATTTCATGTCTCTAAAGGACTCAAGATAGCTCCCATTTCTGCCCATCCCTCTCAGAGGCAAACTTTTATCTTGTAAGCCTGTGTAAGAGAGGAATCAAGGATAATCAGCTGAGCAGCTGCAATTTAAGATTTGGATAACTGAGGCACAACCTGGTCATCTCCTAGGGGCAATCCCTAACTGATGTGGAAGATCTATGGAGAACCAGAAACTGACTGTGCCTTTTTTTCTATTATTTCCTTCAAAAAGCAGAAAGGCCTCCAAGCAGCAATCTTGGTCTGAACATCCCTGCTTTGCAAAAGGCCACAAATGTCATTCTCTTCTTTTTCTGCTGGAATTATTAAAATGTAGGATAGCATTTTATTTTTTAAATTAATAACTTCTGCTTCAACATTTCTGATTAGGATGTAAGAGCTTTATTACATGAATGAAATCAGTATAATCTTTTTTTGCCTAAATTTACACACATAATACAGATAGCTTTAGCTCCCACTTCTGCAGAGGTATAGAATTTTTATTCTTTTATCCTAATGGATAGAATTTCAGGCAATTATGTTGTTTATATTTTAGAGACCAAACTAGGGGGTTTTATGTTAATTTCGAATAACTCTATTGACTTCCACAGAGTTACAGTGGATTTACATTACTATAAATGGTAGTACATGTTGGTCCTTAAATGACTATGGGGAGTTTGGATTACCCAATGGATTTGGCAAACCACACTCAATAATTTTGCTAAAAATGTCTTTATTCCTGGGGCCATTTAATATTTATGCACTTGTTTCAAGCTTATTTCTAAAGGGTACAATGATTTATTATGAACCAACACTTGCACAATAAGCTATAATAAAACAGCTATTTAGGTTTGCTTATGTTTACCACAAAATCAGTTCAACACATCTGAGAATTTTCCTTGGTTAAAATAAAGTATGTCCAATATAATGAAGAAATCTTACTTGATATAACTCATAAGCTTGTAGGACAGACAGCAAAGTGCCCCGATTTGACAGATGCCAGGGGATATTCATTGCCCGCCACATGTTACTCTTGTCCCCCCCAAATACATTACCTTTTGAAATTGGGGATAAGTCTTACCAATAGTGAAGAAGCAGCAATCTCTTTCTGTGTTTCTTGGCAAATAGCTGAGTTATTTCTCTTGAGAGGTAATGTTCTGTGAGTTTCAAAATTGCAAGACAAACAGATGGCTGTCATATATGTATGGTTTTCAATTTGTACATTATAATCTTTCCATTATTATTTTGAAAAAAAATCTGAACAGCTTTCAGCTTCTTCAAACCATGAATCACCTCGTTCAACATCTCTGCAGTTTCCTTGGACAGGTACATTGTCTCAAAGGAGAGGAAGTCTTTCTCTTCATGCATGATTTGACCCTAGGGTGAGGTCATTGAACATTCTCCCACTTACACTCGATAAGTGAGTGGGGACTAAATGAGACATTTGACAGGGTCAGGGTCAGTGAACAGAAAGGTTTAGAAACTATATTTTTTTATTTATTTTAATTTAATTTACCTTATTTTAAAGACTCAAAATCTAAATTCTACAGACTCAGAAAAATATCATATTGATGACTGACAGTTAAAGTGAAGGCAAAAATCTGAGCTCCCAGATTTTGAATCTCTGTCCCTTCTGTCAAATGGTGCTTTTTAGTGACCAGAGGTGACTTTGATTTAATTTTTCACTATGTTCTATCCGCCCTATTTTGTTGTCTATCAAGCAAGAAACACTAGTCATCACTCTAACAACAGAAAAAAAATGGCTAAAAGGAAGGTCTGATATATATCAAGTGCTGTTATTCTTATTGCAAATCATGAGAATACAATTTCCACAAATTTGCTTAGACCCATAAAGTCTCATGCTCAGAGATACAGCTGGGATTTTCAAAGCCACATCAAAGCACAAGCCCTGTCACTGCCACAAGAGGAGAAACATTGCTGGAATCGTCAGCACCTGCATTATGCATACCCACTTCCTTCCCTTTGATGACATCAACGAGATCAAAATGGGTTCAGCTCTCAGAAGGGAGTGTTGTGGCTCAGCCATAGGTCTTTGGGCCAGAGAGAAACTGTGGGGAGAAACTCTCCACCTTCAGGCTCTGCAGTAAGGTCACCAACAAGCAGTTAAAACAATTTATTGCATCATCCTCTCTCCCAAGCTTTCTGCTTTCCACAATGTCACACAAGCAGAATATTTTTCATTTAGTAGAAATGCTCACTGTGTGGTAATTGTCACATCCTTGGAAACAAAACAAAAAATAAAACAAAACCAAAGCCAAAACCAAACCAAACCAAAACAAAACAAAACAAAAAACTCAAATAAAACAAACAAACAAACAAACAAAACCTAGAAGACTGGAACAATTTTGGAAATCCATGAAGAAAGAGAGAAAAATTCTACGGACACAGGTGAATTTTGTGGCTATTGCAACAGTCAGGAAATAGAGCTTCTTGTTAAAAAGGAGGCTGAAAGAAAATCTGATATAGTCTTACTGACCTGAGACTGCTCAAGTGAGTAAAAGACAAATGGGGACACTGGGGAGAAGGAATTATCTCCCACTTACCGTTATTTCCAAATTTAACAAAACGAAAATGTGTCCTATCATCCTTGAAGAGAAAAATAGGACAGCAAATGGGAAAAAGAAAGGTTAGGGTTAATGCAAAATATTTCCTGTTTAATAAGATAAAATTTTGGCATGTGCTTCTACAAATGTCATAGATCTCTGCACATTCAAGAGGCATCATTTCCACACTCTGATGTTTAGGTTGGTTTCAACTCCTGACCCAGGTCCCTACAAACAAGCCACACTTGGACATCAGAGAACTAAACTGCGAAGGCTCTGTTGTGAGACACTAGAACTTCAAAATGGATGGATTTGGGCAGCCTCAAAAAATTGCAAGCATGAAAACAAACACATAATTTAATTTGATGCGTTTAAGTCAATTGCATAAGTATCACTAGTCACTATGTGGCAAAAGCAAAGAGAAATTGCACAGAAATTGAGCAAGACAGAAGACTGCCACCAGTCTGACTGTCCAAACTGGTGACAGGCAGAGAAGCCACCGGGATGTTAATGTGATCAAATCTCTCCAGACAGAACATATTCATTTACAAGGGCCCAGCCATAAGTTGCTGTAAGTACTAAAGGCAAAATGTACTTATTTAATAAGAGGCAACCACTTTCCATTTTGGCCATAACTCATGTATAACCATCTCAGCACTTCCTATTATCATGCTGGAAATATTTGTTGTTGTTGTTTTGATATGATTTGTGAGATAAAATTAAACTCCGCCAACAGCCAAAACTTCAGTCCCTCTCTCTGGAACTTCTTCTGGAAGTTTGAAGGAATACAGTGCAGAGGTTTCCTCTGAGCTTGTTCTTTGATTTAACACAGCCAAATGCCTTAAAAAAAGTTATGCTGTACTTGCTAAACAGCTACTCTGAAAGAGAAACTGCACATCTTGGGAGGTAAAACACAATATCCCAGTTCTGGTAAGACACCATCAGGGTAACCAAGCTGACTGTGCTGTCTGGTGATGAACATGTAGAATAAAAGCAATTTGGTCAGACAATTTTAATTTTTTCCCACTCTGTGGCTGCATTCAGACATTGCAACTAATTCCGGGAATGTATTAGGGCCAGTTAAGAATTGAAAAGCCTAAAAAAAAAAAAAAAAGCTAAAAGATTATTTTTAAAAAAATCTAGACTAATATAAATTGACATTTAAGTTGTCAAGACTTGCTAGACATGCCACAAATATAAGTCCAGTCCAAGTCAAAAAAATCCAAGTCACTGACTCAGGGAGAAAAAAAGGAAAGGCTCTCTGGAGCAAAGCTGACATACGTCTGATTATGCTGACAGAGGAAAAGAAAGTACTTGTTCTAGAATATTATTCTAACTTCCCCGAGAGCTTACTAGGAGACACTATGGGTAAACAGGTTATCAGACATGCCAAATCTATTTTTGCTAAATATAGTACAACTGTGATCAAAAAGTCTGAGAGTGGGCTACAGTTCTGTAATTTACTGATGGGAATTAGATATATTAAGCAATAAAGAGGCCCCAAGCATCCATCCTGTGGTTTAATGAAGTTGTCTTCTTAGAAGTATAGAATCATATAATTGTTTATACTGAAAGAAACACTTTTAAGAACATGGAGTCCAATCACTAACCCAGCACTGTCACACCCACCACAAAACCATGTCCCTAAGAGCCATAGGTTCATGTCTTTTAAAAAGCTACATGTATGATGACTCAATCACATCCCTGGACAGCCTATTCCAAATCTTGACAACCCTTTCCATAAGAAACTTTTTCCTAATATCCAATCTAAACCTCCCCTGACACAACTTGAGACCATTTTCTTTTGTGTTGTTGCTGTGACTTGGTAGAAGAGACTAAACCTCACTTCTTTTCAAATACTTTCAGAGAGTAATATGGTCTTCTTTTCTCCAAACTAAACAACCCCAGTTCTTTCAGCTGCTCCACATCAGACTTATACTCCAGGCCTTCCCCAGCACCATTGCCCTTTGCTGGACATTCCAGCATCTCAATATCTTTCTTTTTGTGAGGAGCCCAACCTCTTAAACAGGACAGTTTGCCCTCCAGAAGTCCAAGGTGTCAGTATTGCTGACCCCATGTTGCTTGCTTCTCCAAGAATCAAACCCTCTATTTTTCCATTATTACTATGCCCGAGGCAGCCTCTGATCATCACATCACTGACCAGCTGTGGCTGCCTGATCAGCTCAGTGGCCTTATATGATGGGTGACTGCATCAGCAAAGGAAGGGATACAGATGTCATTCATCTGGACTTCTGTAAAGCCTTTGATATGGTGGCCCTCAATATTCTTCTTTCCAAACTGAGATGGATTCAACAAGTGAACTTCTAGATGAAGAAAGAATTGGTTTAGTGGTTGTCCTATTGCCCCAAGATGAGCTCAAAGCTTTGGCTCAGTCCCAGAGATTTGACAACACAAATGTAAGTGAAACCCGGTGAGATTGGAGCGCCCTCCTGGGGGGTTACAGGTGTTTCAAGGGATAAGAGACAGGGCAGGAGAGCTGGAGGGGTGGCACTGTTTGTAACAGGGGGGGCTGGAGTGTATGGAGCTCACAGCTGGCAATGACACAACTGTCAGCTCTGGGTAAGAGCCCAGGGACAAACAGATAGTGCAGATGCCATTGTGGGAGTTTGCTACAGACTTCCCAGCCACAATGATATCTGTGGGATCCTTGGGATGTTGAACAGGACCAGATGCAAGGTGTCCCTCTACTCTGCTCTGGTGACACCCCACCTGGAGTACTGCCCTAGCTCTGAGCAAGCTGAGCTAGTGGGAGGTGTCCCTGCTCATGGCAGGAGGGTTGGAACTGAGGGGGTTTTAATTGTGGTAATTGTCCAACCCATTCTGTGATCATATCACCGACCAATCCTAGTTGTTATCTGCCCTGGTCCTCCCCTTGATCCTTATCCATAAATTATCAGCTATCATTAAGCTCTAGACAACCAAAACCCTTCCTTTAAGACATCTACACCACCACCTCTCCTTTGCCTTCTGATGAAGTCAAAACCATCTGTTGCAGCACACCAGCAGTTCAAGAAGCCAAAGCATGTTTCTTGCTGTTGATTCCCTCATTATTCCCTGCAGCTGGAAGGATAGAAGAGAGGACTTGCATTCCTGGACCCTTAGCCACTCATCCCAAGGCCCTGAAGCCTCTCCTGGTGGCTGTAGGACTTGTTGTAATTTAATGAGAGACCACCTGGAAATCAATAGTGAATAATGATCTAAGGGCCCTATCTTAGAAGGTCTACCCCTTCATGTTGATAACTGGGCCCAAGGGCAGCAGTAGTGTTCCCTAACGAGTGGGTCTGTCTGCTATCATAGATGCTGGGCTGGGCAGGAATTTGTCTCCGTGTCCTTCTGTCCCTTCAGTCAGTGTGTTCAGTCAGGTGGGAAGAGGACAGGCATGTGTGTCCTGTCTGTCTGCCTGTCAGGTCTGTCTCAGGGAAGTCTGGGTGCAGTACCAGTCTGTCTCACGCTCCCCTCACGCTCTTCACACTATTCCTCTCCTCCTGGAGTGTTGTCACTAAACAGGGCAGCTTCTCTGCCTCGGTGACCTCCCACTGGCACAAGAACAGGGCCCACCCTGCAGCTGGGTGTTCTCCCAGAGCCCTGCCTGGGTGGCTGCCTCAGTCACGGTGGGTCTAGAGCTCACAGGGGTCATGACTTTCTGCCCTGTGTGCACCACTGCTTCCTGACAGAGCTGGCAGGGCTTCAGTGCCCTTCCTGCAGGCCTTTCTGCAGGAATTGCCACCCACACGGCCAGTCTATGCCCTGATGGCCATGTCATGCCCTTTTTTCCTGTCTTACTGGTGTCACTCTGGGTTGCTAGTGCTCCCTGTAAGTTTTAATTTCATAGGTGCAGAGGCTTGGCCACCATTGCCACTGTCCCCACCTAGCTTCTCTAATCCAAAGCTAGATCTGTGGGCTTCCAGCAGCTCTCCCATCTCCTCCTGATCTTTTCTCATATCAGGAAACTCTGCTGTGCACTGCACCAGAGCGTTCTGCTGCCAGTCCTGCCAGGACCAGAGCTGCTCACCTCAGCAACCTCAGGAAGACCAAGCAGAAGATGTGCTGACAAAGGGGACAGAGGCAAAATAAAAGGGACATTTTTGCCAAAGAAATCCTCACACAAGCACCAAACATGGAAGGAAGAAAAGACAACTGTCCCAGGACAATTGGATCTGGTACTTCAGAGCAGCAATGGCACATTTTAAAGGAGTCCTGGCAAAAATAGCATGAGTGAACAAGCAGAGATTCTAAGTACTGATGAAAGTCCCAATACTACTGATATCTCAGGAGAAACTCAGCAATTAAGGGAACTAGAGAGGCCAAATTTAATTTAAAATTGTTAATGAAGTAAATATGATGGTTAGAGATATTTGTGACAGATTGTCATTTGCCTACATTTTATAAAGTTGGTTTTGTTTGTTTGTTTGTTTCTCTTGCCTAGGACAGTGAGGAGAACAAATGTTGGGAATTGCACCTTTCAATGGAAAACATGAGCGTTGATTTATACCACCTTAGACACTTAAAATCAGGATCAAAATCTAAGCGAGTAAAACAAGATCTGTTTCCATCTAGTGAAGAAAAAGAGACACCTTCCTAGGTTGCTTTTCCACACCTCAAGCCAGGAATCTAAACTGGGGAAAGTTTTTTCTCTCTCTCTCTATGTCTCTGTTTTCCCATGGGCTACCCAGGGAACACAGATGGGAAGCCAGGCTTAAGTGTCTTACTGTGTGACATTTAGAACCAGGGGCACTGAATCCTGTGCTGAGCCTCAAGGATGATGCTTAACTAAGAGCATCCCTAAGAGACAGCTGTTTTCCATGACCTTTTCAGTGACCTTAGGCCAGGCCTTCATAAGAAAGCTTTTTATCTTTTACCAAGGACTCCTACATGCTACAGGAATCTGCTCTATCACCCTTTTGTGACATTGGATCGATTTCGCTGAGAGTCTCTACTACATCTAGTTTCAAGGTCCGAAGTTAATTTTCGTGGTATTTTCATTTCCACACCCCCTGGAGTACTCCTCTGCTGCAAACGAAAACCCGGGGAACAAAGCTAGGGACAGGACATCTGCATTTCCCTTGGGTTTCATCTGTTCCCTCATGCATGGGGCTATTGGCTACAACTCTGTGCATATGAGATCAGGTTGCTTTGCATAGTGTGTAGCTCAGCATTTCCACCCGGGTCTGCGGCTCCCCATGTCCTCCGAAATGCTAACAACACCGGGGCACTCTCCAAAGGCGACTGGGTGGCTGCTGGGGCTGGAGGTAATGCCTGGGCTTCTGCATCCCATTTTGAATCAGGCCCATGGTAGATAGCAAACAAGCATTGCTACCATCTGATGGTTGCTTGGGGAAGTGAGTTTAGACGCTGCAAATGTTCGTCTCTGAAAAAAAACACACCACTCTTCATTGCATCAAGGAGCACCGTGCTGGCAGCTTCCTGGCTTGCAACAGGAAAGATTCCCAGACTTATGCTTTATTTCTAGCTCCTCTCACATGACTCTGAGGAAAACAGGCAGTGTAGATGAGTAGAACTGAAAACTGAAGTCTTATATCATTAAATACTCACATGAAGGACAGAGGTATATTTTTAACTTAGTCAGTTATTTCACTCCTAGGGAATTTTAAAAAATTACATTAAAATGTTGTTTTATTAACAAAGGGAAACATTCATTATTTTCACAATATATCTTCGTTGTGGTGGAGGAAGAAAAGCACTAAAAGGATCCTTTTGTTTCTTTTAAAAAAGGGGGTTTTAAAAAAAATTTCCTTCCTTTTCAGTGTATGGATGGATCAAGGGTTTACTTTACAGTTCTTCATTGTTACAATGGCATACCCTATATACTGGGAAACTGAGGCACTGAGACAATAAAGTTTAAAATTGCATATTTTCTATGAAAATGGCCAGTATCTGACCTTACAGTGTAGTCCACCTTGCACTCTTTTTGTTCAAAATCCAGCTGTAGTGAATTCATCCATCACTGAAAACTCAGCATTTTCATCAATTAGGATAATTGCCCTTCTTGCAAATATTGTGTAGCCACAATGGTTTCTGCCCACAGCACAGCATCCATCCTCAGATCCTTCTTGCCTTCTTGTCCCACACCCCATTCATTTTTAATTAAATGCATCAACTGTCCAGTCTATTTTTAATTTCCTTCCTTTCCTCTTCAGCAGTACCTAATTCCAATTTATTTTTCACTCCTTCTCCTCTGTTTTTCTTGCCATATAAATTTCTTGTCCTGAGCTATTTCCAACATTCTTAAGCCAGATTTCTCTTTCTCATAAGTGCAGCAAGCAATTTCCTCATCTTCTCCAAGCAAGACTCACTCAAGGAGAGGAGAAAGGATGTATACCAGGAAAAGCACAGGAGAGTCATTGAATTCAGGCACTGAAATGCTGAGTTTCACAGCCCACCACCCAAACTGCAATTGGAGCTGAAAGTGAATTTAGCATCTGAAATTTAAGATATCTCAAAAAGCTCAAGGAGCTTGTCAATTTTAGAGGCCTGTACATTAGTCAAATCCTGGTCACAGCAAGTGATCCACTGAAATCTTGAATCTTTATTACAGCTTATCAGAGCTTTAGAGGTTAATTAACAAAATATTACTAGAAATCTGTAGATAGGATAAGCAATAAATTTTTCTCTATTATTGTTATCTGGAAAAAAAGCTAGTAATTTTGGACTTTTTGAGGGTTGTATTGACTAATTTGTTTTGTTTTGTTTTTGTTTGAGATTTTAGGGTGGGGGGGAAATATGAGGTTGCTGATTGGTTTTCATTGTTGTTTGTTTTTCTCTTGCTCGGTTGCCTTTTTCTTTTTTTTTTTAATTTTTTTTTTCTCCCCAAGAAGACATGCATGTACCCAAGATGTTAGAGCTGTAAGGAACTGGATTTAGGTCCAAATAATGGGTACTGTCATGAACCTCAAGAAGAAACAGGAAAACCAGAGCTGCTTATCTAAGAGAAAATGGCCTATTTTTTCGACGTGACAAGACCCAACAGCATCTCATGAATCCATTATCTGAACTATTATCTGCTTTACAAAATGCCAAACTCCCCACTTAAAGAATAATTACAGTTGCAAATTGCCATCTTTTGCATAGTTTACAAATCAGACCGTTTAAAAATCCTACCTATTGAAAGCACTGAGGCTTCCACATTGCCCACAAAATAGACAAATGCACAAGTCATGTAAGTTATCAAGAAATGGACATTTAAAGTGGTGCTACACTAAGAAACCAATTTTTGTATTTATTTCTCATCTTGATTTTGGTACCTAAATATATCCTGCAAAATAAGAACTGCCTACAGTATAAATTCTTTGTAAAATTAATATGTATGGGAAATCTCATTTGAGGTAAACTGGCATGTATTTTTATACATATTATGATTTGTTCCTGGAGCAAATGCATTTGTTTATGAATTAAACAGTAAAAAGCTTTTTTGTACCTAGATCTTTGTGCATAATCTGAAGAGTGTCAGCTCTTCAGAGTTTGTTACCGACCAGTTGTTCTTTCCATAATGGTGCTTATGCATCTTATAATTTTTTAAATACCATTATGCAGTTTTAAATTATTTTCTTCTTATGAGGTCTAAAAATCTTCTTTTCCATCTTATAGTGAGAGAAAACTTAGACAAGAGAAAGCTTAATGATTTACCCACAGTCATACAGGTAGCAATAAGGCAGCTGAATGAGGTTTTCTGTGTAATGTGCAATGAGGACAATATTTGCTCTCACTCCATAAGTCCTAGAAATAAATTTCTTGCCCACTAGTAGGGCTCAGGGGTGTCCTCACTTACTGGGTGGCATAGCTTGGAGTCTTAGATGGAAAAACTGCAGTTACTGTGCTGAAACATACAGTTCTTACATAGACTAAAGCGCAGCCCCTGAAATCCTTGCAACTGCTAGTAACAGAGCTACAGTGTCATAGAACCTTCTTTAAACTATTTTCAGAGGGCAAAGGGTGAGATGCAGGGTTACAGACAGTCAAGACCAAATAGAAAATAATTTCTATTTACATTGATGTGTGAGACAAGAATTAATATCACAAAAAAAATTCCTAATGCAAATAGAAAAGAATGGAATATTTTGGGCATAAATATGATGATACATGATTAAGTTACACCTGTCCTCCAAAAGAAAAGTTGAAGGAACTGAGGTAGTTTGTCCAAAAACGTGGGAGGCAAAGTAATGGTTCTTCAGTTCAAGAGCTGCCAAGGCAAGTGTGATGAATTATTTTTCAGAGGCACCATGAAGAGAAAAAGAGGGCATGGACTTAAATTACAGCAAAGATTTAAAGTAGACACCAGTAATATGTTCTCCTGATGTGGAATAGTTAAATAGCTGAGTAAACCGTTTGGGAATCTTGCGACATCTCCATTTCTGGAGGTATTTTAAAACATGGTGGAGACCTGTCAGGCTTCAAATAGACAGAAAATCAGCCTCAGAAGGGCAAAGAAATGGATTATTTCATGATTCTACATCTAAAACCTGAGTTCTCTTCCATGTCTGACTAACCAGAGCTGACTTTTGTTTCTTCTTAAACAGGAACTCTCTGCAAGATACAGAACTAGGAGACAAGCATATGATCTAGTAAACTGAAGACCTAATTTGAAAAATATTCATGAGATTTCAAGGCTAGGATATCTGAGGCAAAAATAGAACCATTCTCTTCAATGATTTATAAGATTGCTTTAGAGAGACAGGGTAGAACATGCACAGTGATGTAGTGAGTGAAAACAAAAGTAATTGTTAACATGTTGCATTTTGAAGAGTAGCAGCACCATTTGCCCTCCTGAATTTTGTATCAGTATTTCCATGAGCTCTCCTCATCTGTGCAGATGTGACTTTGGTAGGCCTGGGAAAGGCATGACCTCAGTTATTCCCTTGACCTAGAAATGTCAGGGTTAATCTGTTCTTCCAATTTATATCTAGGTTGCCTGCCCTCCTTCCCTGGGAGTGTTTCAAGACAAACACTAAGCAACCGTTCAAAACTCTCAGCTGCTTTTATCCTCTATTTGACAAACTCAGGAGTTTTTATAAATGTAAGTCTTACTTTGATTTTCGCCTGCTGCAACAAGCCCCTCAAATTAAGGGTTACTATTTCATGAGACTAAAATAGCCTCCCAGGGCATATGTCTCCAACAGCACAGCACAAACAAAATGGTAACACTATTCCACTTGCTTAATATTAGAAATAAAATTGCCTGGGCAATTTTCACTGTAAGATAATAATGAACTACAAGATAATACAATTAGATGATGCCTCACTCTACCTGAACCAGTTTAAAAAGTTTGTTTTCATTTTGCCTTTTTTTTTTTTTACCTTAAATTACTGATACGAACTTTCATTTAAGCAGCTTCTCTGTCATCTGTACTGTAATTTGGTATTATCCCAGGTGAGAACAGATGTCTCACAGAAGTCATAGCATGGTATTTTGAAAACAATTGGAATCATCTAAATATTCAGATAACTAGTAGTTAACTTTTCTCAGTGTGGGTAAACAGAGGGGACTTCTGAGAAGTTTGAAACTTTCCAAAAGGGCCTTCAGATTTTTGGAAGGACATAAGGCCAGCAGTAATATGTGTGAACACCTCTGCTGTAGCTCCCAGTATCCTTATAAATGGCCACAAAATCCCTGTTTCAAGTATGAGATTGAAATAGGTCTTCTGTCAAGTACTGTTTCCACTGGTTTGAAAACTGGGTCTGGAAGAACACAAAATCTGCTGGTTCTGTCCCCCAGAGTTTCATATTTGTTTTGTTGAGTCTATATTCTCTACAAAAATCAATGACTTTCTGGGAATCAGAATAGGCCAAAAATGCACTTATTTGAATGTTTCAAATAATTCTTGATGAGGGCTAGAAAGGAATGGAATATTGAGGGCTGTTTAGTTGCCTTGTTGCACATGTTAAATCTTGGTGCCATTTGTGATGCTGCAGTGCTCAGCCTCACGTCTTTGCCATATTTTTCTTCAGAGGTCACGCAGCTGAATTGCCCCTTTAACCTTTCTTATCTTCACCTGAATTTTCACCCTTGCCCTACATGAGTCCTGCAGTAAAATCCAGAACCTCAGATGGATCAGTAACTTTGGAATCCCAGTCTCATTCTGCCCCACTGCTCTCACAGAGTCTTCAGCCAAGAGTTCTCCACCTTTGAGTTCCATCTCATCTCATTCTACAGTCTTGTAACTCATCAAACATTATTTATTCATTTCACTGTTGTGGTAGGGTTCAGCTTAGAGGACTTCACTGAGCTGTATGAACAATGTAGGAGAGTTTCTGTTGCTGAAAAATTTATAGTCAAAAGGAACAAATAGTGAGGAAAACAGTATTTTTGTCATATTTTTTCTGAGGTTGAGTGGGAACATCAAACTATTGCCTTCTGTTCACACAAGAAATCTCTGATGTTTTAAAATACTCTGCTTCCCTGCCTAGACTACAAAATCACCTTCCATTTCATCAAGGTTTTGTATTATGCAAATGCGAGAAGACACTCATATTTTAGAAGTTCCTATTCATTCCAAGCTTCATCTTCAAATACATTTATTTTTCGGGGTGGTTTGGTAGGTTTGTTTGGGGTTTGGGTTTGGTTTGGGGTTATTTTTGTGGGTTTTTTTGGGGGGTTGGTGTTTTTGGGTTTTTTTTTACCTTCCAAAATTGTTTGCTTTGATTTCATGTTGTTAAAAATAAAATCTGCGATCACCTTAATATAAAATTTTGCCAGTGCTCCGAATTTCTGTTTTCTCCGTGTTTTGACCACTAGAGGGTAGCAGTAACAGCCTCCTGGAGCGAAGGTCCAGGGACCTCCAGGAGGACCACGGGGGACAGGAGAGGTGGAGCAGGGTGGTGAAGCAGGAGCAAGGGGCTGTGGACAAAGTTCCTTGACTCTTCTCAACCCAACAGTGAAGCCACCCTTGAGCCAGGTGGGTTTAGACATGGATCATTCCTATTAACCAAGCCTAGCCGTGCTTTTGGGGAGATAAAGGAGAGTATTCATGCATACATATTAATGAGTTTCAGCAGAGGTTGGTTTTGTTTAAATGAGAACCTGCTTGTGTTTAACCCTTTGGGCACCAGTCATTTGGATCTGATTGAGAGTCCATGGGACATTAATTGTAATGTTTACAGAAACAAACTGGATGGTAGAATTCAATGATAGTAGAATTAATGAGATTCATTAAGATGTTTTCAATATTGAAGAAGAAAAGTAACCAAAATATATTAAAGAAGTGGGATTTACAGAGGCATTTACCGTATGCCTCTGTAAATTCACATGTACAGTAGCCTGGATTCTCTGAATTGTTTAAAAATCTTGCTCCCACTAATAACCCTTTGGCTTCTAAGTCACACCACTGCCTCCTGACTTTGCCTTGAGAAATTTGTTATATGACAATCCAAAGAATGAAAGGTTTACTAGCCTACATACCCCAAGCCTGAAGCATAGCCCAAGACTGAGGAGAAAGACAGGAGATAAAAAGCTCTGGAGACAGAGTAAATTTCCTTTGTAGATACTAAGAAACAGGTCAGACCTGGTGTAAAAATTTTCTCCCTTCTAATGAAAATGAAAAGCAATAAAATACAATATCCACACTAGAATTCTGTCCACCTTGGCTGTCCAGATCAGAAAAGAAGGTGAAGAACACAAGTCAAAGAGACTGCAAACACAGCTAGCTGTTGTGTATACTGACCCCCAGATATCCTGTAAACTTTAACTGCTGCACAGAAGTGAAAAAACAGAAGCAAAAACTTTAGGAATGCTCCAGTACAGAACAGGATGCAACAGCTGAGCAAGGCCTATTATAAAGCAATTTTCATAAAGTCTCTACAATAGGCCAAGGAACTGAAAAAAAAAAGGATAAGAAAAACAGACGGAAATATTATATAACAGGTTGTAGATCATCAGTGTTGTTTTCTTTTCCTTCTCAGCAGCAATGAATCTGGCAGAAAAATCAGCAGAAATGCAGAATACAGGTCCACTGATGGCAGGAATAAAGCAGACCCGGGGGAAAGCCTAAATGGACAATAATTGCAGGTTATTATATACTGTGCTACAGTACAGTGGAAAGCTGGTCAGCTATTAGCAAGTTTGGAAGGAATAATCAAGAGGACAGAGAAGAGTTTATAATCTTTCATACTCAGCAAATCAGCGCCAAGTCTCCAGAGCTGAGAGATGGGTAAAGAAAACAGTGATATGATGCACTAGGGTTATATCTCCACTGCTGAAGAAGGAATTTGTCTAAATGTGACCTTTTTAAACTGCTGTGGCCTGCAACAGGGTACTGAGCTGGGGTTCCTAGGCTGGGTGCAGAGGTGTTCTAGGTTGATGGAGGCAGCACCTCAGGAAAGAAATTTAGTTATTTATTAAGCCTGTAGGCTTTCATTTACCTATATTAAACACTTTGAGCAAAATTCAGTTTTTTCAACCTAGGCATCCCCTGTCACAGAAAGAGCAGCAGGACATCCCACTCTGTCCTGGAAGCCCTGTGCCAGATCTACCTGCCCCAAGTACATGCCTTAGTATTTCAGAGATTGCTGGATACCTGTGTTCAGACACATGCATCCCATTCCCAGGTACATGGCGGTGTGAATCCAGTGGAGAATTATAAACAGCTCCTAATCCATCTGAAGATGTCCGTCCTTCTGCCTCTAATTTATATATCCTTGAATAACCAAACTTCTTGCTTTCCTTGAACGAGTGTCATAGCTAAGTGGGATAAGTCTGGACCTGAGTGCCTCCCATTCCTCAGTGTATTTATCCTACCAACACTCCTGTGAAGGAAAGAGATGCTATAATACCTCCAAGACATATGGGCAACAGAAACAGTCACGCAGAGAGTTTGAGCTCAAGGAAGAAATTGAATCTCCCTCTCCTAGACTGTAGCTGTTGAATTGTTACCTCTTATGTTGTTAGAACTGATCACCTGCATAACAGACAAAAGTTTAAAAAACAATATTATTACTAATTAGATTCTGCTGCATTAATTTAGTTTAACCCTGTAGATTATTTGTAGTTTTTTTTAATGTATCTTTGTCAAGTCTAGGGTTTTTTGACATATCTGGATTCAGTTATGGCATTAGGAAAAAAGAAAAAGGAGACAAGAGCCCACTTTTCTGCTGATTGTTTCAAGAAGATGACTGAGGAATCCTAAAGATGAGTCAGAGGGTAAAATAGGAAATGGGGAGAGGTTGTTTTAAATTAATGAGTGTGCTGAAAAAAAATCTGATGACAACAACCAAAAAAAAAACCCAAAAAGCAAAAGAAAAAAAAAAGTGAGAGATATTTACATTTCTAGATAAGTTGTCTTTAAAAACTTTCTAAGTCAGTAAAAGTATCAGTGTACCTCCATGTCAAAGAGAAAATAAGTGTTGGAAAACATATTTTTCTTGATTAATTTTAGTAAAAGGTTGAAGAAATAATTAAATCACTGAAGTGTAATGCAAGAGAAATTTGCACTGTAAGGTATCACAACTTAGTTCTTACTGTGGTATTGCCACTAATGCAAGCTTAAAATAATATTTAGCTGGGGATCTGCAAGGGAAACCCAAGTGACTTACCAGTTACCAAGTAGGGCTCTGCTGAAGCTGTAAAAGATATTATGATCTTGCAGATGCCATCCTTCAAATGAGATATAAAATCAAGTCCTGACTACTGATAGTTATTGAAGGCCTCAGAGCCTGTCCTACCCAAAGTCCAAAAGGAATAATCACTTAGTCTCCATATACTGATCCTTCATTATCAGTCAAGGAGAAATTTGGGTTTTTTTTTTCCTTGAATTACAGATCTAAAACTTTTCCTGGTTGCTATCTACTGTTAAACAGACACTGTTCTCAACAACCTCTGTCCTCTTGGGAACACAATTTTACACCTCATCTGTAAAAGCCATTGTGCTTCCAGGCTATTGGTTCAACACAGGGAACTATGGAGGAGATTTGCCGAGGGATCTAACAGGTGAAAGGTGGTGCTTTAACAAAAAATTCAAACATATCAAGACATGCCTTTTAGACAATCAGAAGCAACAGTTGTAAAAAATTTTAGCCCAAACTCAGATACACTGAGGATAACTACTGTAATTAACAGGAAATAGGAATACACTGTGTAGATTGCCAGGAGAAAATGTTCTTTACCAGGAGAGTGCTTTCCTCCAGTGAGTACCTGGAAGAGTCTGCGAGAGGCTAGAAAGTGGGCAGCTATAGAAATGTACTGCTGCCAGCTGTGGGAGAAGTGGAGGATTTCTTTGGCTATGTAGTGTGAAGCAGAATCTTGGAGATCTTGCTCCCAGATTATTGCTTGCAGCAAGGCTTGGATGGAACTATTTAGCCTATCTGGCCTCTGAGGAGAATGGCTGACCTGAGCTATTTTGCATGGATGTTGGTCTTCTTTCAGAACTGACTTGTCACATGCTGTGAGTTTTTGAATTATCCACTCCAAACAGGACAGGAGCACCTTTGCCTTTGCCTTCTACTGCATTCAAAGGAGTTTCACTTGTGTGTGGGCTGATAAAATAAGCTGATAAAAAGACTGGATAAATAGATTAGGGCAAATAGGATATAACTGATAATGACAGTGAGTGAGAAGGCTGGCAACCGGACACAGATAACAGGATTTATTGGGGAAATCAAACCTGAATTGAAATATTTTTTGGTAACCAAATGAATTAAAACAATAAAATAAGGGACACCAAACTAGCCTTCAGAAAATCAAACTCCTGGGCCCAGTGTGACAGAAGAGCGGAGAAAGAGAATGAATTCTTGTTAACAGAGAAAAACTAAAGCAATCAAACAAAAAGCAACTCACACCTTAGCAGCAGGGGAGCAGGAGGATGAGATGAAATGGTGTGTCTCCGTGCCTTTGTTCCAAATTGCCTCAGCTGACCCTGGCACTGGGACAAATCAGAAGGTCCTGTCCGTAGCTGCTCTACTTCGGGGCACCTGTGGGTTCTTTTTGCCCAAAGACAACATCAGAGATGGCTGTGGTGAGGTGCAGAAAGGGTGCCTCTACTGACAGGTTCACGTATCAGCTTTTATTGTCCATAGTTGGAAAACAACAAGGCCGTGGGTCTGGTTTGGTGGAATTCCCTCAGGGGAGCCCCCCGACCGTGCCCTGCCCCTGTGTTTTAAAGGGAGGTGTAGCCCAGGGGTGGATAACACCAAAGACCAATGATAAAGATACAGAGGATGGTTCAAAACAAAACAGACAACAGTTATCACCAGTTGAAATGGTGGGTAGGGAGGGGAGATGGCACTGGCCAATCGTTTGACCAGCCTCTCAGAAGTTTCTAGAAGAAAGGGAGAGGTCTTGAGGTGAAAGGCAGGGCCCCAGGGGGTTGTACCTTATGACTGACAGAATACAAACTTTGGGAAAAAACCAAGATAAGTTTTGGGGAGGGGTACATAGGGCAAAACCATTTTACAAAACTTGACAATAACTAATAAACATGAAAAAGCTAAAAACACACCACCACAATGGTGAATTCTGATCAGGAGAGGGAGTGGAGCAAATCCTTTTGCTTGGGCTTGAGGGCAGGCTATGGGAAACAGGCAAATAACATATTGCCTAAACTTGAACTAGCCATGCCTCATTATCTGTTTTTTTTTTTCTTGGCCACAGTCAGACTGAAAGTAAGAGACACACAGGAGAATATTGTCCATGTGTTTGTTTAATGGAAAACACAAAAAATAAAATCTAGCTTCCTTCTTTATCTCTTAATCTTGCAGGTTACCTGAGTCCATTTGTTATGGAGCAAGAACAGCTGATTTCATGTTCCTCAGCACACAGGGAAGAGGGGAGGCTGCAATACATGCTTTGTATGTTTGCCTTTTGTAGGTGGAGAAGTATCTGTTTCCTTGTAGATTGTTTTACACGAGTATGGCTAGGTTTTTTTTCTTTCAGAGATGCAATACATGATGCTGGCATTGATTTTGTTGTGAGAATTAATTAAGCACAAGATTAAGGTGAGTTAGATTAGAAGGAAGTTAAATCTTATTATTAATCCAGCCATATTGTTAAGAAAAACAAAACAAAACAAAAAACAAAACAAAAAAAAACCCCTAGCAATAAATACTTCCTCACTCATCAGATTTCTCCATGGTGTTCTTCAAGCTCATGTGACTGAGATTTTTGGGGGTTGGCTTTGGTGGTTGATTTGTGTGGGTTTTTTCTGCTTCTCCTGTTGGTCTAACATAATTTCCTCTGCTTCCAGTGTTACAGGGAAGATCACAAAACTGGAATCCAAAATGAATCACCACATATATTCAGAGGGATGTTTTTCCTAAGCTGGAGGAGATGGCCATAGGATAACAGTCAGGAGATGAATAGTGATATTCCAAGTGTGAGTATTTGACCTTAAAGAAGATAATGATTTTATATTGTTTCCTTGAAAGAGTGTGTGGGGAGATTGAGATAAGGGAGAAACAAAGCTATCTCCATTTCAGAGCTCATGAAACATAAAACAAAGTGGCCCACAGCCACCTCAGAGATCAGAACCAAAGAGTCAATCCAAGTCATCAGACTCCAGGTGTGAGAAAGCAGACAATATTGCCTTGTCCTTTTATTGAGACTGTTTCCCTGGCATCTCTCACCAGTGCTAAACACATAAGGAGAAGAATAACAAAGACTCTAAACACAGGGAAATAATGAAGACTTGTGAGGTTTTGTTCAGTTGCAGCAATCTCACATGTTTATTAATAGAAGGTCACCATGTGTAAATATATAATTTTGGCTGGATATGGGCAGCATCTCTTTAATTATCTGAAGAAAGAGAGTATTCATTATGTAGATAGTAAAGGAACATCATTCAGCCGAAAAGCAACAGAAAAATTCAAGCAAAGAAAGGCATGAACTGCTATTTTTCCCTGTCTCTTTCTTGTCATGTGTCATTTCTACAGGGTCTCTCTGTGTATGTGTAAGCATGTATATATTTTTACATATAAAACCATACTATCTGTATGATTTATATAGAATCATGTGTGTGCTTCCTTGGTAACTCTAAAGGCAATCAGGAGCTGGAAATCCTGGGGAAAAAAAATTAAATTAATGCAGAGCTGACCTGGCTCAGTGTGCGGTGACTGAGGGTAAAATAGAATTTGGTTTCGCAAATTGAACTTCCTTTCATAGCCAATGTGTCCTAAATTGCTTTACATACAGTACAATGAGGGTGATGCCGGGAGTAGAGGCAAACACAGAAGTCATTGTAGGCACAAAAATAGCTCACATGTAGCCTTCTATATTAGAATCTGTTTCAGCAGGAGAATGGTCTTGGTAACATTATTAACTCTATATTCATCTGTTTCCTAATTGCCAAGGGATGTTGAACTTCTCCTTAGATAACCTCTGAGAGGATGGATTGAAGAGCATCACAGTTTCCATACCCTTTAAAAACCCCTGCTATTATCACTTCCAAGTACTCACATTTCACAGCACAGTTATGACCGTGTTGGTCTTTTCTTCCTTTTCTTCCGTCTTGGACCTTGTCTGATTGAGTGTGTGTGATTGAGGATATCAGACTGTTATTCAATCAGAAGACTGGATAAGGGCCAACAGCAGCATTACAGTCAGCCCTTTCCATTCACTGTATGCATTGAGTCATATTGCAAAGGAGTGTTTCATCATTGCTAAGATTCCCAGGCATCTCAGTCCACCATCATGCAAATTATCTCCCAGGAAATTATTGAGTCCAGGGGAACTGCTATTTGTCATATGGTATATATGTGCCATAGTCACTTTTCTTGTATGCATTCATGCACCACTTATGAACTTGGAACTGAAGTTTTCTCTCCTGCTTTCAGGAATTTACTTGAGTTAGTGACTAGTTGTGAGTCTTTTCGTGTCACACTCTGTGTTTATTGAACGGATGAAAGTATCCCAAGCAGCCAGTTTTGATTAGTCAGGAATAAAATGTCATCCAGATATTCAGGTGTAGGTTCATCTCCTGTTTTCTGGGGTCTTGTGTGGACAAAAATCTAAATTCATCACTTTTGAAAAAAAAAAAAAAAAAAAGAGTGGCTCTTCATTACTGAGTCTATTACTCAGTTCTGGTGGAAGTTGGAGGTCAGCATAGATAGGTGATGATCCTACTGTGAGCAGCATTAGTCAGGAATGAAATTCTGTCCTTATCATTCACATCCTTCACTTCAGCACAATGCAAACTTTGTACCAGAACTTTAGAAAGTGTACTGAGTGCTTTAGGGATCCGTGTAAGCCAACACATTTAAAGGCTATATACAAACTGAATAGCAAATACTTATTTTGTTAATTTTATTAAATCACCATTGTTCTAATTTGCTTATTGCTCAAATCAGGGGGAACTGAAAAAACATATAATAGCTTCCATCCAGACTGCATGTCTCACATTTCTTTCCATGGAAACCATGGCACAAGAGCCTTGATTCAATCCTGAAACTCATCCTGATATGAGCCCAGGGACTCAAAAACATTGTTGGGTCTACAAGCTGTTCTGTACTCAGTTAAGTTTGGAGACTAATACTGCTTAGCCTGACTCAGCTCACATGTAAATCAGTTTATAACAGTGTCTTCCAGTTTACACAAGCTTAAGTGCAAGAAGAACCACTAATGTCCCAACAGTAATTATAACCACTGAAAGCTCTACGTGGATAAATGACCTGGAATACTAAGGTCAGTATTAGGGTCCACATTGAGATTGTTCAGCTGATGTATTGATTTATCAGAAGACATTTCTCTCCCAAGCCCACCTGACATTATTGAGTTCTATCTTAGAATCTGTGATTTTCAAACCTTCAATATGTTCTATGGCAAGTATTGCAAAATCAATGAGGTATGATGATGGGGATGATTTGGTATTTAATCTGCTGCTGACCAAGTTGACCACTTTGAAAGAAATTAAAGGGAATATGGCAGCCATAAGAGTTCTTTGAAATGTATGCTTATGGATTTGATGCATATATTTGAAGGGATAATAATAAAGCTGGGGGAGGTTTTTGCAGCTTTCAATGCTTAGAAACACTTGAGATGAGTTTTAGTGCTTTGAAATTGAGGGCCATGGTGAGGGATACAGTGTCTTTGAGTCTTACATGTTTAGGCAGAAGTTTTTACCCCTCAGTTCTTATTTTCATTTTAAGAAGCAGAATAGAGGACTTGAACAGCAGCAAGGTTTCTTATTTAAATGTTTGACATGAAAGAACAGATTCATACCTGATGTGGACTAAAACATTTTCTACCAGTCATTAAAACAGAATTCAAATTTGCATGAAAGAGCTCTTCCTTTTAGATGAAAAAGCTGTGGGTGTTTTTTTTCTGGGATGGGCTGTGAATCTGATGTAAATTTTCTGTAAAGCTTGGGAGAGGTAAAGATAGAGGGAATTGATGTCCTTCTGGCAGCCACACTTGCTCTCTTGGGAAGAAAACTTCCTGCAGAATACAATCACTGCATCCTACATCTTCAGTTAAGCACAAAATACTGTGGGTTCTGAAACCAAGACCAGTCCACTTTATCTAATGGAAACTCACAAACCAACAAGGCTCTTGTCATAATTTGATCCCTTGAGGTGACTATGGAAGGCAATCAAGCTTTCAGGCTCTAACAGCCTGGTTTGACCACATGTCAGTAGGACAGCTTCCCCAGGCCTGAGGCTCGCAGGCTATGTGGAGCTACAGAAATTCAACTGATTCAGCTGTGTGGATGCAAAATCATCTAGAGATAGACATCCCTTTGCTAAAAATATTCCCTTTTATAACTGAACCCCAAAGTCAATTAATCTGTTGTTATGTGCAGGGTTGTCATCTTATTACATAAAGTTTATCAGCCAGGTAAAAATCTTCAAAGTAGCCAATTTCCCCATGGCCTGATCACAGCTCTTCAAGTGAGCAGAATTCTCTCTCACACGCATTACTAAGAAAGCCTCTCTCCCCACTGATTTCATGGACAAGAGTAATAATGCACATGGCTGGCATTTGCTGGATATCTCTGATAAAAGTCTGGTATAACCTTACCCTTATGTCCCATTGTGTGGAGTCTTGGTTATGCTCAAGTTGCACTGCAAGCAAGCAGACACCATGTTCTCCTTTAGCCAGTTAGTTAGACACTTCCTGCAGTTAAAACCAAGAAGAAATACAGTATTTCCTTTCCTCTACACAGACTGGGAAGAAGACCAGGCTTTTTCTATTCAAAATCAATTGCCCCTGGAAAGCAAGGTCTGATTCCATCAGCCTGGGACCTAGCAGGGCTCTCTGCTGTCTCTTCTTAGTGTTTCTCTGGCTGCTTGCCAGCAGAAACAGGAATCAACACATAGAAGAACTACAGGACAGAAACTCTTCTATTTTGCCTCTGTGTCTCCAACTGATCCTGCTTTGTATACCTGTGATTCATTTGACGTGTTCCATGTGCTTGAGAGGACTTGCTGTTTATTCTGATGACAGACATTCCAATCAGTCCAGTGAGTGGAAGTTTTAACTTATATTTAAACTTGCCCCATTATTTCACATAAAAAAGCTGGCTTTCAACTGTGTGTGAAGTTAGTGCTGGTGTATCCTAAGTTTCAATGTCAAAATATTCATGTAAATGAGTGTACAAACTTCTCTGCTCATCTTATGCCCTTTTTTGGTATAGATAAATTCACAAAGGTCATGATATCTTTCCACTCATTCTATTATTTCCTGTCACAATGTAACAGATGGTAGTGATAGAAGGTTTCCATGAGGAGTCACTGTAGATGGAGCCGGAACATTCTGTTCAGACTCTTAAATTAATTCAGAGCTCTGGAATTATGGCAAGTTTCAGAGGCCTATTACTCCATTATGGACTCTGGAAGTGCCTATGTGTTTTTTGCCATTTCTCCCCATGCACGACCTCTTTGACTTTATGTTTTTACCCCTCCAGGCTCTTGCATCTAGTTTTCTTAAGTGTTTGTTCAGACCTTCCTCGGAAAGGTCTCAGTAGCCTTACCTACTCAGTTGTTTTTTTTTAATAAACTCATCATTTTTTATACCTACAAATATCCTTACCAATATTTTGCTAGTTCTTCCAAGAAACATAGTTGTTTTACCTTGTCTTGTCTGCACTGTGACTTAGAATTTTCCTTTCAGCCCTGAATATCCTTTCAATTTTCCCTCTCTACCTCCCTTTCCCAGTCGATCTTTTGTCCTTCTCTGAGTATTTTTCTCATCTGCTGCTTCCTAGAGATCTGGCATTTCTGCTTTCTGAATTCTAATCTACCATTTCCTCTAAAGGTCTGGAGAGATGAGCAGCCCTCAATAACACCTATCTTTTAGCATCAACTGCAGATGTAACTGGGACTCCTAAATTAAATGGATACACGCAGAAAGCACAAAGGATAAAAAATTTGTCTGTTCTAATTTCAAGCCCAGAACAACCCACTAGCTGGAAATGCAGGAAAAGACCTCTTCACCCTCCTGTTTCAGTCAATGGAACAAACTGAGTCTGAGTCTTTGTATTATGCTGTCACTTTTACTATAACTATTACTTTTAGATCATGGGGAGGTACATGCAACACACAGTTTTCCTGAGATGCTGGAAGGCTGGCTGAGATAAAACCAGCTTGCAGGTGGAAAAGTCATTCTGAAGTGACCAAGACCCTACACTTTCCCAGAGAATCCACACTTAAGTGTGCACACGGCAGCCAGAAAATCTCTTCTATTTGTTCCATGAGCTTATTAATGTGGGCTTGACCCAACAGACAATTAGAACCATGAATATTCTCTCCCACTGCTGTTGAAACCTTGGACAATTCAAATATCTCTGCTTATTTCCTTTACTGTTTCTACCTGCATGTCTGGCCTTCAGAAGACAGCTCACTGTACAAGTGATTTACTATTCTGGACAGAAACAGACAAAAAAGAAATAATCAATAGGAGTTTAAAGAGATATAAGAACAGATCTACATTTTATTACATTCATAAATTCTAGGACAGATTTATAAATTTGACCATTAAGGAAACTGAGCATATTTTCAACACCAGTAACAAATAATGCAGGTAGAGATATCATCTATCAGACAGCAAAGAACAGATATATTTGTAGATATGTAGACAAACAAATAGGAAGGGAGTGAAATAGGTGGAGAGAGTGGCAATGAGGGGAAAAAAAACTCTTTAAAGTCTCTATGAAATTCTAGCAGAAAACTGATAAGGAGTATTTTTGCACATGTGGCTGTAGAATACCCTCCTTGTCTGTCTGCAGTATTTTCACACATGTACATGTGTGGATCCACTCCTACACGGGCTCACAGCCCCGCAGAATACACACACACACACACAGACACACACACATGCTGTCAGCACTTGGTCATTGCTATGCATCTGTGTTAGAGTGAGGTACATGAAATCAGCAGCATTAATGCTGGGCCCCAACTGTCATTCCCTCTGGGAACTTAGAGAATAAAATAGGAGCAAGAATGGGGTTTACAAAACAAGTATTCACTCATGCAAATAAGAACAGCATTGTAGCACATGTGCCTACAACATGTGTCATTCAAAGCAAGGCTGGGCATGGCTTCAGAAGTAAAAAGTGCCATGGAATGTCAGGGTGTTCTGAATCTGAGCTCTGACTTTGCCAGTTTTTCCCCTGAGGCTGTAAAGGTCCATGTGAAAAGGGACCAGTGATTTGGGATACTAACATCACACACCTAATCTCCACGCTTCATTCTCTCTAAAGTTCAGCAAGCAGCTGGGTGCCTAAATATGAGTTAGCTGCTTAAAGTCTTTTTTCAGTTAGGCCTGATTTTCAGGAACGCACACTGACTGACTCCAGGAGGACAACATTCTCCAAAAGCTAGCTTATAATCTGTCTTTAACCTTGTTAAATTGAGTTAAAGTCCCCAAATCCCAAACTGGATATTTAAAATTAAAAAAAAAGTGTTTTGTTTTTTGGTGGGTTTTTTTTGTTTGGTTTTGTTTGTTTGTTTGTTTTGGTTTCTTTTTTCTTGCACACAAGCCCTAATTAAAAGGAAATTATTCTGGTTGCAAAGACAAGCACTTAAATATTAAGAGCTCCTAGAATTGAGGTTACTTGCACAACCTGGATTTTCCTTTGTTGTACACATGCATTCTAATTCAGACTTTAATTACATGATCATTCACAGAGTAGATGGCATTTGTAGTGCTGTTTGTTGACTGTGGAGGACTGAGGGACTCTGCCTCACATTTCAAGTACACAGAAGAGTGGACTTTTAGGAGTAAGTATTCTTTCAGGTAAGATCTCCTGTTTTTTCAATTCATCTTCATCTCAGATCCACCCCTTTCACTCTGGATTCCCTTTCCCTGTTCTAGTCCTGTATCAAGTTTCACTTTTTGTCTCTTTCTCAATTTGTTTCTTTTATCTTGCCTCAATCTTTAAGTGCCTTGCCCCTGAGTTTACCAGCCTCAGAGATCTCAGAGCCTCTCTGCTTTACCAGAATTTATTTTCTGACATTTTCTTATGTTGTGCTTTGTGTATTAACCCCTCATTTTTCCCTGGTTTTGTACCGCTGGTTGCCCATTAGAATTATCTCCCCTCCCATTTCTCTCCATTTTCTCAGATTCTTCCTGCTGAGAAGCAGACTGCTTTGTCTCAGCACAACATTTTCTCCAGAGCTCTCTGTGGCTAACTGGGTCAATACAAATAAATAACCAGAGAATTCTTTAACTCTGGGTCCAAATGGCATGGCACCAACTATCTATATGGCTAAATGCTCTTTTCCATAAAAGAAATCCACATTATCCTGTCTGTAATGCCTGTTGAAAACACCACACTGGTCTGTGATGACCTCCAAGCTGCACCTAGGAGGCTGTCAAAGACTGTGCTGAGATTAAGGAAATTACTACTTTTCTTAAATTTGTACTCTGAACTTGGTTGTTCATTTCCTGGTACACATACTATCTTTGATTCTGAACCTCAGTCTGTTGCCCATTTGAGTCCCTTTTGAATCCATCCCAATGATACCCCAACCTCCTTGTCTTTCCAGATCACCTGAATTTCCTCCCAGCTGTTTCTTTTTGGTTTCTGCTCTAGTCTCACTGTTGGATCTCCCTGTCAGTCCCTGAGAGCAAAGGGAAGACACATTCCCTGTTTTTTGTCTTAGGTATCCAGACTCCAATTTTTCCTGCCCGGTCCTGGCCCTGAGCTGCAATGACAGGAATAACTCTCTCTGCTATAGCAAACCCGGTGAGAGTCAAGTCACTGGGGAATCTGGTTTTGGAAATCTCCCTCTCTAGTGAGCATCTGAGAACTGCCATTTTCCCTAGGCTTTTAATTGGCCGCTTTGGGGCAGATTTTCCCAGAGATAGCAAAAAAAAACTTGAGAAAGAGCTTCACCTCCTGACAGCTCTTAGTATCATGCTGTAAACCATGGGGACAGGAGAGCTTTACAAGGCATCTCATTTGACTCAGTTCAATCTAGCCCAGTTCTCCTACAGGTTGTTCTCAGGGACAGACAAATAGTTACAGAAAAAAATTTTGAGAAATAATTAAAGAATCTGAACTGCATGCTGGTGCCCGACTTACAGTTTCAGCCAAATCGCATTCAGGTAATCAAAGCTGAGCAGCATTTTATTAGACTAAGGCGACCTTTTTAATTGGTGGTGCTACCAGATCCTATTAAAGTGAAACTTCCCTTCCTCACAGGGGCGCTGTAAGCATTAATTTGTTAATGACTGTACAATGATTTGATGATGAGAAGGACCATATTAACATGAAGCATTATTGTCCCTATAATACAGGCTTGCCTGCTTTCATTACTCATTACGTACAGGGACATACCTATTATGAAAAGGGATGTGGAGATAATAAACTTGATATTCTTTTCAAAGGACTAATCCAGCATGTTTTCTGTGTGCAGCACAGGCAACACGAGTATGCTGGTGAGCTCTGTTTAGATGGCAGATTGTGTGGAATGTAATGATGTGCTTGCATGTGTCTGCACAAATCCTGTGTCTAAACATACCTTCAAACACATGCATGCACTCTCTCTTCTACTTTTCTATTCTCTATTAACCATGGACTTTTTGCAGCCCTCCCTTTGCCACCTCAAACTCACCAGTGTTGCTTTAATAACAAAATGCCTTCATAAACAAACTCTTTTTTATTTTATAACAATGATACATTTTGTTGCCTACATTGACTACAATCCTGTGCTAAGATCCTTTGGATACAAATAATTTTTCATTTCTCTCCTCAATCAACCTTCTGGATTCTAACTAAGGCCAAGAACAAAAAAACAACCCCCCCTCAAAAAAAACAAAAACCCACAACGAAACCAAACAAAAATAAAAACAACAAAAAAACCCCAACAAAATCTACCCACACTGACTCATGCATTAATTCAGGGACCAATCTTGCAAATGTTCACATGGGTAATCCTTCCTCAGATGAATAATCCCTCTGACCATAGCAGAGTGATTAACAATAATGCAGATTAAGGTTTTCAGGATCGGGCCCATCCCCTGATGCTTGGGTTCTCACCCAAAGTTTAGTGGATGATGGTGCCTCTCTTCTTTTGTTACATGTTATGAGAGGCCCACATGCAGCTCTCAATTATTTCATTTGATTACGTAGCTAATATGCCCTCATCCTGTCAGCACTCCCTGCAAAGCCTAACAAGGTGAAGTAAACAATTCCAGCTGAGTTAGAAGACTTGGCAGGATTGGGCCCTTTAATAGAAACTGTGAGCTGTATCTGATTTGTGATCAGAATGTCTTTTATATTAACAACCTCATGTTTCATTTAGAAATAATCTTAATGAAAAAATCTAGCAGAAAATCTGTGACCATAAGAACTGGTATAGCTAGTCAGATCTAAAGAGAAATTGCTGTTTAAAAGTAAAAGTCAAGCAAATTTTTATTTCTTTGGAGCAAAACTTGCCTGCTATTTAGTTTATCTATTTAAAAATAAAATTCATATATATTGCTTATTTATTTGGAACAAAACCTGCCTGCAATTCTTTTTACATCATACAACAATTGGTGGTTTTGTGTGCTATGGGTCCAGGGGTTTGAAGTTCAGCAGAAGAATCCCCCTCCAGCAACCTTTCAGCCTATTCCTGCCTTTCTTCTTTACTTGCTCGTTTCCTGGAGAATGGAGACAGTCAGGACTGATGTATCACTGTGTCCCCCTTGCCTGCACCACACGGTGTTCATTAAAAACTTGCTGCTAGCAAGGGCCTGATCCAGCCCTCCTGGAAGTCATTGGAAAGCTGTCTATTGACGTCATGGGGACGAGGAGCATACTAATGCATGCAAGTACCTTTACTAATGCGGCCAGTCCTGTTAACAACACCGAGGCTGTTCACAGGATTAACAGCAATCAATCAAGCCCTTTGAAAGGCACATTAAAAGCCAAAGCCTGGTCTGCAAGCCCTTTCTCATAGGAGGTGTTTGTATACCTGTGGCTGGTCCTGCTGCATCCTTCTTCTCCCGGCCTGGCCGTGTCCGTGCCTTTTTCCAGCCCTGTTGATTCAGGGTAACGTTTCTTCTGAGGAGGTAAAAATTGATGGCAATCTACCCCCAAAATAAATGGTGCTTGTGTTCTCAGGAAAAAANCTGGAGGGTCAGGTTTGCACAGCACTGATTTGGATTTCCTGCCAAAAAAAAAAAAAAAAAAAAAAAAAAAAAAAAGAAAAGAAAAAAAAAAACCAGAACAGAAACCCCCAAACCCCCAACATACCAACCAGAGAGAAGCAGGAGAAAACGGGGCTGGAAATGGCTGTAGGAGAGGGCTGCTTTTTCCCTGTACGGAAAAAAAAAAAAAAAAAAAA
>VWYP01033557.1:59671-76582 GCA_013400435.1 Pycnonotus jocosus
TTTCTTTTTTTTTTTTTGTCTTTTTTAATTTTTGCTGCTGTCACATTTAAAATTTGTAGTCTTCTACAAAGCAAGAAGTGGAGGAGAGTTAGTTGTTCCGAGAGAGCTATTTCATTTACTTCTAGTCAACATGAGAACAGGGATATAAACAACAATAAAGAAGCCCATCTCAAGCAGGGCAGGGGTGCATGAACAAAATCACAGTATGCGATCCTATGTGGGAGAAGGCAAGACAGAAAGGACAGGTGGCAGCTTAGATCCACAGGGAAGAAGTCTCTGATCAGGCACATTCCAAGCACTACTTAAATGTGCCCGAAGTCCATGCCGGGAACTTTTAAGGTTTTCTCTAAAGGTAGTGGAGATGTACTCCTCACACGATGCCTCACTTGCTCCATCTCTGCCCGCTCATTTCCCTGCTCAGCTTAGGCTCTCCGGAGGTGCCTATCAGATTAGATGGTGCTCCGTTTTGGGGGTGGGGGAGGGTGTGTGTAGTCGGGGAGAGATGCTCAGATCCTCGAGTAGGAAAGTAGAACTCACAGGGAGGAAGTTGAAGGAAATTTGCATGGTAGCCCCGTTTAGGAGCAAGAGAGAACCAGGAGTGATATGAGCCACCTTATTAACTCAGTGTATATACATTCAGTGTATATACACTCAAGTGTATATGTGTGTGTTTATATTTATTTTTAAAAAAATAAAAGGGAGAAGAAAAAGTCCAGGTCAGAAGTGATTGGGGTATGAGTCCAGATTTAGTGCAGGAGGAGAAAGCCTTTAGCACGGGGCCACGGGGAGAGTGGAAGTTATATCTTTTACAGGACAGCTTCAGTACCAGTGTCTAGTCCAGCTTGGTGGACTCCTGGCAGTGACAGTCACCGATAATGGCATTACCGGCTTCCTAGCTTTCCAGATGCCTTGGCAAGCTGTAAATCTTGAACTTAACGACATGTTTAGCAGGCATCTCTTCCCTCTTCCCACTCACTCCCCTCCTTGCTTCCACTCTCAGGAAACGCGACTGAAAATATACCCTGACTGTGCAAAGTGCCAGTTTTACACAGGCTAGAGAAAATGTTCAGGGCTCAGGGACTAGGGACTCAGTCTAAGTTGTAGGATATTTCTTCCATCTTTTCTTTCCGGTCACTTCAAACACTCTTTTCATTTTTAAAATGATCAGTGTAGCTCTTTTGAACCTTGCTTTCTTTTCAGACTGTCTTCCTAGAAGCCACATCAAGGTCTGATTGGCATCATTTAAACATGACACCTCTACTATAATAATTATTAATAATAGCAATAAAAATAATAGTAAGAAGTGCAGGGAAAGAAAGGTCCTGAGAGATTTCATCTAATAGTGAGAGTAGACACTGAGCTCATCTGTGTGTGTGCATGTGTTTGCAAAAAATTACCTAAGGTTTCTGTAAAATAAAAATAATAGCAGTAAAAGCTACATTGAAGAGAATCTCTCAACATAGTGTAGAGAAAATCTTTGAGCTAACACTTCGATAAAGTATTTTTTTTTTTTTNCTTTATGCCTGTATTCACAGGGACAAACTCAGGAAGGGAGAGAGAGAGAGAGAGAGCAAGAGAGAGAGAGAGAGAGAGAGAGAGAGAGAGAAGAGAGAGACACAGATCATTTATCTTGCTTGGATATGTTTAACACATATCCCTGAATTAAGCAAGATACTAACTTCATTTCCCTTCATTTCATTTCTGTTGTAAAGCTGCAATGTAGGAAAAAACAGGTGGAGAATCCTATCACCTCATCGAATCAAATTGCATGAGTTCATCTCAAAATAAACAGTCATTTTTAACCTGCTATAAGTTTTGGACTTTGGAAAGAAAATTTATGATGATGATTGCTATTTTGCAGGCTAGGGTTTGAGGAAAGCTTCAATAGACACTGAGTTGCCAGCATTTCAGAGATTGGTATTATTTAGTACATCCGAGAAGAGTTTGAACTCCTTTCTAGCGATGCCGCTGATTTATTAGCTAATCCTGATAAAAATGTGCCTCTGGCTACCTGGAAAAAAATTACTTTCTTGCCAGTAGTGATTAATTACTATTAAGTCAAAAAAGCATGATGGGGCTTTGAAGTATGAGGATTGTGTTTGGCTTTTTTTACTATTATTTTATTCACTTTATTTCATTTTTAATCTATTTTTTTCTCTTTTCCCTTTTCTAAATGCAGTCATGTGAAGCATTGTATTCACTCAGATGTCCTTATTTTGGCTTTGCTTTGCAGGCGTAGGTGAAGAATTGCATAAAGATAGTCCAACTTGGCTCACAGGGGTAGGTTGGCAATACAAAACCCCAAGATGCTTTCCATAAGAGATGCATAATGCTTATACATTAATTGATCCATCACTCTCAGTTGATTTCGTTCCTAATTCAGGGGATGAGGCTGTGGCAGTGATACACCCTGAAGGGTTAATAGTAGGCTGTAGTTTATTTAAGTGTGCGGAGAGCAAACCTTGGGTGTAGAGGGGATGAAGGTGGGATTGTTCTAGGAGGAGGGAAGAGAGAGGAATTAGCTAAAAGTAAAAAAACAGCAACCGGAGTAGTTTCAGGTGTAAATCCATTGAAACAAGATCAAAGGGTGTGTATTCTTGAAAATATTATGAAAGCATCCTATTGCGGTGCCCCAGTATAGCAGGAGGAAACTGAAAATTAAGAACCTAAAGTACATTACTATGCCCTCTTCCAAGAAAAAAACTATCACAAAAGGAGAGTGAAGTCCCAGGTTCTCTCACCAGCAGCTCTGGTTGATGCCAGTACAGACACCAGGAAAGAGGCAGTGGATTATGATTCTCTTGCAGATATGCAAAGAGAGAAAGAGTACAGGGGCAGCTGCACGTAGGAGAAGGCGGGAAAGGTTTAGTAGATCCCTGAGAAAATAAGCTTTCATGGCACGAGCATAGCTGCTCTATATTTCCCCCATCCTCGCTTCTCTCCGCACAGGGCAGGAATAGGCTCCTGCTCTGGTACTTTGCTGTAGGTTTGGGAAGAGGCTGTGTGCTGAGATCCACGGGTAGAAATCTACCGGGGCTGAGCTGACCCACCCACACACTCAACACATACTCACACACACATGCACTGAGTTAACTAATCACACTTTAACAATTTAGCAAGACATCCGTTCATAACTTTCCCCCATCTTATCTAGCTGTGGAGTATGCTTAAAGGCTGAGTTACTGGGAGATATAAAGATTAGTGCTCTCAGGACAGCCATATTATAATGCATTATCTTTGAAGTCATTTAAGGCCAATTTAAGTGGTATTTAGTATAATATTTATGAATTAATGTAATCTAAATATAGGATTGTCCCCATAGGTTTAAACAGTCTTTTCTATTGAAGCTTGCCTGTACCCAAGGCCTGGGAAATGTTTTAATTTAAAACACACAGGTCTCCATATTATTCTATTTAGGAAGTCAGAAGAATTCAGCATTCCACATGTAACTGAGATTTACTGAAACACATGAGGGCAAATGCACTTAAAGTGTGGAGATAGTGTGCACTGGGAATGCAGGAGTCTTGCGTAGACTTCAGACCAACAACGCTCTTTCAACCTTTATTTAAGGGTGGAAAAATCACAACCCTCCTAAAACCTCCTTGAAATCCACGGCTGCAGTCCCATGATTGGGGTGTTTTTCCAACCTGACCCAAACTTCACTCTGTAAGCATTCAAGGCAGATAGAAAAACATAGTATGAAAAGAATAGTTTAGTTCTTTCACAGTTTTACCTTCTTAAAGTGTAAATAATTTTGAAATTTGAGACACTGCTGGGATAGGGAAACAAGGCATCCATTCATTATATTCTGTTTTGTTTGATTACAAAGACAGATGATAGAAAAATTAAAACCTTTTTAAGTTTAAGGATGTTTATGAAGGTTTTGGAAATGTCAGAAATTCAAAGGCGCAATGAAAATGAGCATTCAGTCAAGATTATGTGTATGTTTATATGCAGAAATGTGTAGTTTTGTGTGTGTATACATATAGAAAAAGAGATGTGTACACATTCATGTGAACAGCCTTTGGGAAATGGAAATTTTAGTTGAAAAGAAGCACAACGTAATACAGGTGCTGAATAAACTCCTCCATAATTGAAACATAAGACTTGCCTGGCTGAAAGCAGCACATACAGCATTTAGTATGGTAGTAAACCAAGTTTTAGGGAGGTAAACACACAAATAAACAGGAATAAAACAGAGGAGACTTAAGCCTTAGGTCTAAAGAACAATCCCGTAAAACAGTCACAATGCAATTGGATAACTTGATGGAAGAGAGGAAAAAACCCCCCCTTGTTCATTAAAATCTCCTGTACATAGGAGCGTCTATGTGTTTTGATAATGTCAAACAGATAGCCCAGATTGTTTCATAAATTAGAAAGGTATACGTTAACTCTTTTTTTTCAGGGGTCTAGACATGGATTCTGGTTTCTAAAAGCAGCTGCAGCCAGTTATGATGCTGTTGTTACGGTTGTGTCAGCATTTCCAATACAAACTCTAATTTTCTGGGATCTCTTGCTTGCCTGTCAAGTTTTGCACTGAAAGCTGTTCCTCAGCTAGTCCCACCACGATATGAACTAATCTTCCTTACAAGAGGGATTTGTTTAAAAGTTACATTATTGTGGAAAAAAGAAATTAAAGTTTGTGCGTCCGCAGCTTTTGTTTGTCTGTCTAACATTTCACCAGGTTAGACTTACATTTCTTACACTTTTACAGATTATGATTGCTTCTGTCCCTCAATATCTACATATACCGGTGCCTTTGGGCATTTTATGGAATAAAAAATTGTACTTTTTTTTTCTTTAAAAAAGATGATTAGGAACAATCAAATTTCTTAGTATTTATTTGGCACTACCAAGGTTTTAATTAAGGAGTGAATCAGAAATTTACTAATTTCTGCAAGAAACAATAGGAACAGGGGAAAGTTTTGTTTAGTTTTATGTCATTTTTCTTCCCGCATCAAGCCAGAAAAGATCGGAAATTTCAGCACTGAAGCTAGAGGGAAAAATTGAGGATCCTTGTCACCTTGCATGAGAAGCGTGGTTCATCTGGTCCTGTATCCTGCATCTGCTTGTGGCCAGTGCCACCGGCAGGGCTTTCTTTGGCAGAGGATTCAAATTGCATAGCATAATAAAAGCCAGGCAGCTGATGGAGTAGTCTTTTGGAGGAGATTGTCAGAAAGCACCTGGAAATTTTGTCTGAGCAAAGAGTGAGCGAGATTGCGGAAAGTGTCTTGTGCTCAACTGAAAGTCGCGTTGTACCTGTCAGGGAGGGCAGACAGAGAACTCTCTGTTTGTGGTGGTCAGGAGCAAGGGACAGAGGGGTTTGAGTGATCAAGGAGGGTCTCCTCCAGCCTTAAGAGCAGGAAGTACGCAGCCACATTTTTCAGCAAGACATCAGGGTGTTTTTTTATCATGCATACCCTGTGCGCATGCATACCAGCCGCATTGACCCGACAGACCATAACGACACTAAAGGAGCTGTTACTGTCCCTCCCGTCAATCAAGTGTGAACTGAGGCAGGTTTATGCAACAGCCAGTAATGGTTCCAAGGGAGAAAAAGTGGGGGAGAGGATCTGGGCTGTTGGACCGCTTACCAGCATTTAAAATAGAGAGGAAGCATCAGACAACCAAAGACCCATGCAGGTGTTGGCTAAAGCCTCAAAGTAATATTCCAAAAAAGCAGGGGGCTCAATGTGACCCATCAAATAGCCCATCAAACCACTGTGCAGTTTCTGCCCCATAAGAGTTTACACAAAGCAAGTGAGGTGTTAAGGAAAATTAGTTGAATCCTGACTTTAACAAATAGCTGGTGCTTCATTAATCCCTGCACCACTTTTACTTGAGGAGCAAAGGCCTGTTATCTGCTTGCTGGGCAGAATGCAGTGAGATTTCTGTTATCACTTAGGTGGCTTCACATTTGGAAATCCTGCTGCAGGTTTGCACTTAGTGTTTCACATTCCCTTTAAAATTCTGGATTATGGGTTTACATAGCAAACCCCAACACTTGCAGGTAATGCTCCTAATTTCTGTGCTTGCTGGCTTGTCCTTTAACCTAGCTTTGCTTCTGTAAGTGAAACTAAAACTCAAACAAAGCCGGGGAATTGACAAAAGCCTGATCATTGCCACATTTCTCACTCACTTAAATGCTCCACCGATGCTCACATGACTGTTGCCAGGGTTTGTCATGATGAACTGACCCCTATGCATTAAAATATGCTGTAGAAAAAGGGGAAAATATTGACCATGGTGAGTAAAAGTTATAGTTTTCTTCCACCATTGCTCCACTTACTCCATCTGGGCTATATTTTACAAGGGTCTATCTTTCCCTCTCTGTCTCGGAGAGCCATTGTCACATTTTGGGGATCTCAGGATCTACTGAGTTACTTTGTCTGTGCTGCATTTCTTGGTGGGGTCTGGAGTCAGGATGTCATCACAGAGATTGCATTTATTTGCTTTTGTCACAGTGAGCCACAGCCTGAATGCACACACAGGTGAATGCAGCTTTTAATGTGCATTCATTATATCCAACTGACATCCCCTTGAAGGAAGAGAGGGCTTATTATTGTCGCTCCTTAAAATAAAGATGGATGAGAGCTCTAAACCTCTCAAATAAAGTGCCTGACCATACATAGTAGCTAAAAATAAATCATATACGGCCATCTATTCCATGTAAATGAATGGCAAGACATATAGATATAGACATTGTGTTAAGTTTGTCAAGCAGAAGCAGCCAAAAATATTGATCAAGGCAAGGGGGGAAAATTGATAATGAACTGGACTCGAAGAAGACTTTAATTGACAGTGACTCCTGTGAACCAGCTTCGGACAGTATATATAAACTGACCACGATGTAACTTTATTGCAATGCACTCTCCTGTAATTAATTGTCACCTTTGTTAAGACTGGCTACAGATCAAAGGTTTAAAGATACTTAACAGGTTCTTAGTAACAAACCCTTCAGATGCATTAGAAATATCCGACAGCTCAGCCAATGAGGCATGCAGATTTCGATCTACCTCACCCTTATCTGTTTATTTCTCCCTCCTTTGTTGAACACGGAAAGTCATTGTTTAACATTAACTATTTAATAGATTACTTCATTGACAATTTTGATGCTTGCAGGGATATATGGTTGTGGTGACAGGGACTTTCACTGTAAGATCTTTTGAAGTATTTTGTAAATGGAAAGTTGTTTATGGTTTGGTAGACCAAGGTGTAGTGCAGACACAGTCTGCAGTGCAGACTATTCTTACCCTTTTATGTGGCTAAGGTGTTTAATTTCCTTATTTAAACCCAGAAAACATAGAAAGAACATAAAAACCTAAAAAAATCCCAGAAAAAAGGTAGCTGAGAACGAACTTCTATGGGAAAACTGTGTATACAGTGAGATAGAAGTGTGCCTGAAGTTTGTATATCACACACATGGAACTATTTATTTTATGTGCATGTTAATTAAAACATGCATTCAGTGCAGACAGGATAATATATGTTTCTTAATAATTCCTTTCTAAAAGACAGTACAGACAGCATATTCCTACGTGAAAGTGGCAGGTGACTTAAGACAGTATTCCTGGTATTATATGCAGAGTTTAATATGCTACATAACCATTTACTCATTATACTATTTTAATGATACAGTCACACTTAATTAATTCATCTCTGGTTACTTTGTACATTGTGTCTGAGCCTCAAAATATTTTAGAGGCTACCAGGCTGCCTTCCCAGTGCACTGGGGCAGATAACTCTGGACATGAAGCTTCTTCAATCGGAATAAAAATGGGGTTTTACAGACAGAGTTGGTCTGATGAGATCTGACTGCATATTTGGCCTGTTTCTAATTCAAATGCCCGTGTGTATACTACACAGAGACTGTGTATGCATGCATGTATCGAAAGGACAGACTTACATTTGCACATAGTTCTTCTCCTTTACAGTCCCTAAGGATAGATTCGCATCACATAATATGAATCACGCACTGCAAACGCACACAAATATCTTTGTCGGACTCAGTAGCTTCTTGCAGGTAGATGTATAAAGCAGCATCAGCCTAATAATATCCCTATAAAACAGCGCTTCCTTCCTAGGATTGAGAGGGATGAAGGTTGTCAGAAGATCAAAAGATATATCACAGTGTGCTTGTAGAAATCCCCTGATTATGTTTCCTCTCTATAATGCTCTAATTCACTATTTGATCAATTGTAAAAGGGCCAATGCTTTAGGAGGAAAAAAAAAGTATTAGGTTACTAGACGCTTCAGGGTGAGTGAAAATCACACCTAAAATTATATGTAGCAATACAGTAATGAACTTGTCAATACTTCTTTAAGGAATCTGACAACCCTATATGAGAGATTCAGTTCTGTGAGCAAAGGTCACAATATAGGTATTGCTTATTAAGACTATCGATAGCCTAGTTGACCAATCTAAACAGAGACTGTATAATGTACCTCCTGTTAACAGGTGGGGAGGAGAACTATGAAGAATTTACAGAATTGCCCACATGTAATATTAATAATATTGATTGATTCTAATAATATAATAGGGTAAAGATTCACTTCTTTGAAATGGTGCATGGAGGAAGCAGGGGGACAGTGAGATAACTTTGCCAAGCAGATTGAATTGGTTTCCACCTCTCTGAAAGTTAACCTAGAGAAAATTCAGTTTTCTTGCCTAGGCTCCATTTCCTGCTCATTATTTCACCCAATGCAGACAGAAACCAGATTTGCTTTCTCTAGGACTGGATCTTGGTCCAGCAGGTGCACAAAAGCCAGGGACCTGAGAAACTTCTCTCCGCAAGGAGCATTTTGATCAACAACTTCAGCCCTAGTCAAAATAGGATTAATACTAGAGAGTTCTTTTTCAACACAGAACTGCAATGAAAGTGTTTCATTTTTTTCCCCCACAGCTTTATCACCATTTAAGGGATGGGGGGAAAAATATAGTGGAAATAACTTATGTTCCTCACTGTGTAAAATCTATAATTGATAAGAAAGGACTTTGCAGAGCAGCCACAAACCTATCCCAAAGCCTGTTGAAGTCCAGAAAAAAACTCTACCTTGCCTGCAGCTGTGTTTGGATTGGGCCCGAAGTTGCGGGCAGCTCTGCAAGATACCGCTGGTTGAAGCAGGAGCGGCCGATCACACGCGATGTGGCTGACTTAAAGTTGTTACTCACCTAAACCCAGACACACAGACCTGGCTCCATCCGAATTTCCTAAGTGCTGCCTCTGCAACAGTAGGCTGCCTTGTCTAGGTAAGCTAGTTAACTCTTTCTACTACACCATTCAGCTTCAACTGTTCTCATTCCAGTGTCCATGTGGTAGCTTCAAGAAGGTTTGCGTGTCATTACACCTTTTTTTTTTTTTTTTTCAGTTTAGAGGGCAAATGTTCTTCTTTTGTGAGCATTTAATTGTTTTTAAATGCAATTTATTTGATCGTATTCCATCTTCAATAATACATGGGTGAGGATGCAATTTTTCGCTTTGTTTTATAAAGATATATTGTTATTCAATTATGCACTTATGTGGGATTTGTTCTGTTTTGTGCATTCACAAGAAGCTTGGCTATTTTTTTACTTTGCTTTCCTTCTTTATATCTTCTTTTTATTATTATTTATACGGATTTTTTTTTCTTTTTAGAAAAAATAATTTCATTCAAGATGCTGGCAACAAATAAGAGAAGTAGCAGTGAAAATGAGGAATGGGCAAGACAACCAACAAAAATCCTTTGGCAAAATTATTTAAAAGCATACCATTGCCTCACGTTTATTTGCAAGACAGGATATAGACAATTTTGATGCCAAAAAAGAATGTCTTAGAAATTATTTAATTCCAAGTTTAGAGTTCGACAGAGACGGGAAAAAAAAAGGAAGTGAGTCAGCTTGTAGGAACACAGGCAGAAAAGGCACCCAAAGACCTTGCAGGAGGCAAGGGTGCCAGAGTGGTGCTAGTTTCTACATTCTGCTAGGGATTTGGAAAAGTTAACAGCAAATTAAACAAACAAATAAAAAAACAAGGAACACAAGAATTGCCATTCCTTCTGAATTATTTGTAATGGCTAATACACCTCAGAGCTGCTCCGTTTAAATTGCTGCTTATGGCTGCAGCTTCATTCAAAGGAAGGGCATTATCTGGTGGGTGAGGGCGGGTGGTGAGGACGCCTAGGTTCTAATCACAGCGTGGATAATTACTCACCAACACTCTCTGATGGAGTCACTTAAGCTCAGTGCCTTCAGGCCTGAACTGAAACCTGTTGAATCAATGGAAAGATTCCTATTGGCTCTAGTGAGCTATTGATCTTTCATTTCCCCAACTTCAATATTAGGCCAGCTGGATTTTTTTTTTTAATTCTTTTTTTTATGAGGGAGAAGGTAATGGCATAAATTTGACATTTACTTTCTTCTCTTTAAAGGTTTTGGTGTCTCTCTGATGGTAAATGTATTACATCAGAGCCCTTTTCAGCTTAGATCTGAAAAACATGCTTTCAAAAAACACTCAGTGGGGGCATGGAAAATTAGCTTTGCTCATTTCACTTGTAAATGCATATTTGTCCCTGCTTTGCTAAGAAAGGGTCAATGGCAATTTTGCCAGTTTTCTTTATGTGAGTAGGATTCAGCCTTTGTAATTTCTCTGTCTACAGGAATGTCATCATTCACCGATTCAGGATCTTGATTTATTTTTTTTCCCTTCTTTTAGTGAATCACATACACACTCTTCATTGTTATGGCAACTGAGGGAGCTGCAAAGCAAGGATTTGATGAAGGGCTACATCCCACCTTTCTTCTTTAAGGGCCTGATCCAAACCTTTGCAACACAGTTTGGATCAAGCCGGAGGTATCTGCCTTCACCGGGTCAGTAAAAAGAGCGAATTCCCTCTAGACGAGTGTACTCCTGCCCTCAGTACAGGTAGATGGAATTGGCAGTCGTCGCCCATTTGCCGAGCACCGACCCAACACTCTCTGAAGTCAATAGTTAGACTCTGACCCAGCCTCACAAACAACAGAGAGACACTGCGTGAATCCTTAAGCAGTGATGTGAATATCCCTGACTTTGGCAGAGCAAGGTGCTCCAGAAGGGAGTTTTCACTGCTGCTACCCAAGGTGTAGTTTGTAGGGAATAAACAACATCCCAATGTCCTTAGGTATCCAGCCACAAAAGATTTAATTTAGTAATATTTTCATCAAAGAGGAGGATTTCAGGTGATTGCCTACAGCAAAGATCTGACAAATAAATTAATCAGGCTTCTTGTGTTTTTTCTTTAATTATTTCAGCTGTAGTTTTAGTTCATTCATCAGTAGCAATGTACATGAGATTCTTTTGTTTGGGGTCTTTTTTGGTGTTTCCATTCCATCTGTGCTCATGTGTTTTATGAAATAAATGAAGGAGCTGGAGTGTGCATGTGGCTGTATGTGTGTATAGAGTCGATTATCTAACCCCTAGTCTATCTGGAATCATCACAGTGCACTCAAGTCAATGATATTCTGTCAAAGGTGGAGAGGAAGCCTGCGTGCAGTGTGAGTGTGTGAACGCGGTGCTGTTTGATTGCCTGAAATCCAACTAAGTCTCAGTTTCAAAGGCCTGGGGGCAGCAGAGAAAGTATTTGTTTGTTTAAATATTTATATATTTACTCAGCTTTACTGACAGTGTTTGCAGATGGGGGAGAAAAAAGGAAAAAAATGAAGGAGTGTTGGGTTCTTGGAGTGTTTGGAGGAGAACATGTGTGGTATTAGCCTCAATCTCTTCTCCCATATAATATATAGCTGCTTTGCGCTGTTCGATGGTCGTTTGTTACTGACCAGCTCATTGAAAAAGGCCAGAGAGGTTCTGGTAGAACTAGATTTCATGAGTTTATTCATAAAAGGAATTGCACAATAGGTGTGTCATTCCCGTATCTTTTCCTCTGCTCCGATCCAGGGATAGGACTTCTGACAGCAGCTTCTTAATTCAAAAAGAAATAGCTGAGCCACCAGCAAACCAGGTGACCCTGCTGTGAGAAAGGATACAGGTCTGATTACTGGGTGAGCAGCTCACTCCCCCGGCTTGGGCCTCAATTCTTGGCCTCTGCCTTTGCTGTTGAAGTGCAGCACTCGGGCTTTCACTCGCTGGGCTTGCATCCAAGACCAGCTCCTCATCCTGGCTTCCCAGCCTTCCTTGCAGCTACAGGTGTGGGTGTGTGGACAACAGGCTTAAATCCACTCCAAGATCATGCTCCTTCCCCAGGTGCTGCTCCAAGCTCGCTGCCTGGTCCCACTTGTCAGCTTACCGTGCTCACAAGTCGTTTATTTTCCACAGCTGAGCTACAGATCATTTTCCTCAGCTCTCATCATCGCTGTTCACACTACTCTTCCCTTGGCTCAGCTCCGCACCGATATTCTGCCCTCTCACTGTCCCTTGCAGAAAATGGTTAATGTTGCAAGTCACCACCTGGGTGCTCTCAGAGGGTGCTATCTCTCCCCTCTTTTCTCATCACCTTCCCTGGCAGGTTTGGGGAAGTGGAAGCCATGCTGTCCATATTTTCAGAATGCAAAACAACCATTAGTATTAGCAGAAAGACCTGCACTCATGAAGTATGCAGAAACACAGATACACACACACGCACACGCATTTCTGAATGTAAACTAATAAGAGAGTAGACAGAAAAACATTATTTTTCTTTTTCTCTTTTGGGGTTTGAAGCTCAATGTCCTCTTTCAAAGACTAAAAAAATGAAAAAAAGAAAAAAGAAAAAGTGCAATAAGACTTTAATTTCACCAAGACAGTGGCACCTTTTTATTTCTTATCTTCGCTTGTTTCATTAAGTCAACAACTCCTTTTTCACACCTGAACAAAGATCCTGTATATGTTTTCCTTTGAATTCTAAAAACTGTGGTCTTAATCTTAACTATCCCTGCCAGTCCATTCTGAGACTACACTTCAGCTTCTTACAAAAATATTTTTTCCTGCTGCTTTGAAACATAACTACCAGAACTTCTCTTCCAGAACCCCACCCCAGCAATACAAAATTAGTGCGAGGAGGCAAAATAAGCATTTGATGTGGTGTTGCATCAGAGTCTTCTTCATTCAGAGGTAGCTATGAAGGGATTTGGAGACTATTTCTAGCCCAGTCCTCTTACTAACCTTCTGTATTCTACCTGATCCCATTCCTAGACCTTGTTCTTGCTCAGTTTGCTGTGTGTAAGGAGGAATTTATGATATCCAGCTTTGCAAAGAGCTTTGTGTGTATTTAAGGCAGATGTCATGCTGTAGCTTTAGCAGTGATGGTCTAAGGTTATAAATGAGACCACATTTGTAAGGAGAGGTAATATCTTTTATTAGTCCAGCTGATATAGCTGGGAAAAAAATAAAAAGGCTTCCTTGTGTGCCTGAAAGCTTGTCTATTTTTTTCCAACTGTACCACTCGATCTAATAAAAGACATTACCTCTTCCAGCAAGGCTTGTCTCATTTGAGGTGTAAAGCATATAGGCTAGTAATTTAGGCCTGTTTTTTGTCTGTCTTGAGGGATTAGACTTTTCCTCACCTAGGTGGACAAGTGAAAAAGCACCCTGGGTTGGTGTCCCTGTCTCTCACTTTCTGTGATTAGCAGCGGTGGCCATCTCACAGGCATTGAGAGGTGCAGAGAATCTCTGACAGCCCCTGTTTTCTGATCTTAGAGATGTCCTTCCTTTTTTGCTGCTCTGCTCCCTTCCAAAGCACCACATGCCCTCTCCTCACCCCTGTGACTGTGATTTATTTATAAAATTGCTGTGTGTATGTGTGTGTGCGTATGTGTGTGGGCAACCACACAAACATCCCCAAGCTGCCGAGCAAGCTGATGAGCATTTTCTAATGTATTTAGCAAGTAATAATGCAAACTACAGGCAAAAACTACAAGGAGAACAGGTAAAATGCTTAAGCCAGGGAAGACTTCGGAAGAAAGGGATTTTTTTCCACAGCTATGAATAAATTGCAGCCCCCTCCATGGCTGGGAGAAGTATTTTGGTGGGGATTCTCCTCTGTTTGTTTGATTTAATAAAGTGTTGCTGAAAATACTGAGCAGCAGAAAAGAATCCAGAAGCAGATAGCAGGTTCTCAGACACAGCAAAATCTGACTCGTAAGCATAAGGCAGCAATAGTCAGAGGACAGCTATTACTTATGCTTGGCTTTACTACCAGGGAAAGCGTCGGATCATCTATTCAGATCAGGATAGTCAGCTATGCCAAAGGTTTAATCAAATATTAAACATGGTCGTTAGACATGCAGGAGTTCTGTTCCTTTTCAAGCAAGCAGTCTAAGAGAGGAAAGTTTCCTCCTGTCTCTCTCTGATGGAGACCTTTTGCAGCTGGAGGGATCCTTTTTTCAGACAGGAATCTACATAGGTGTATTTCTGCATAAATAAGTGTGCATGTGGGTCTCCAAACGTGTGTCCCTTACCCTGTCAAGTAGAGATAGAGTTGATTTTTCCCAATAAGTTCATATCTTTCTCGCTCAGATAGTTTCCTGTATGCTGTTAACTGTTCACTCTGTCCATTTCTCTGTCCATCTGTCCCTCTCCAAACATGTTTTTTCTCTTCAACAGAGTTAGAAAGGTGCATGCTTGAATATATGCATATGTGTATATTTGCAAACTTGTTCAGGTAAATGTGGGTATCTGGCAGCTTATTGATAAATAACACAATTACAACTGTCTCCTTCTTCTGTACACTTGGGCTGTATTTACACCCTCCAGCTCTTATTTATTCTGACTGAGGACAGCCAAAGGTAGAACATTTTGCAGGGAGTTATGGTTTACAATGTTACCTCTCCATTCTATTATTCATTCTCTCTGATTTTTATCTAATCTCTCTTTGATTGTCCTGGTGCAGCTTAAGAGACAAAGTGAATTTTTATTACATCATCAATATAATCTCCAGCTAATCAGCATCTGTGCGCATTACCTTGCCCCTTTGGCTTTTAATCTCTGTCCATAAATAATAAGAATAAGGCCCGGTTTTTGCGTGCGTGCGTGTGTTTTTGTGTTGGTATCAGGAAGAGAGTCACAGCTGCACTTTTTCATTTCAGCCAGCTTGTTTTAGCAACATTGGACCCAGCTTTCTGCAGATTGTCTTGACTATTGCCCAGATTAATTTCCTGGTGCCTAATGCTTAAATCATGGAAAAAATTAAAGTGGATGAATCCATACACATCTTCATGCAGCAGCTGAACTTTTTTGTTAATTGTACACACATTTCCATGGCATTACAGGCAATATGCCCAGTGCCAGTGGAGTGTGAGGTAGCCAAGGTGTCCCCCTATACAGGCATTTAACCTCTAAATTTTTAGTGAACACTTGCCACTCTTTCTTGGGTAGGAGGATAGTACATCGCATGTCTTTGAACAGGAAGCTCGGAGACCAGATTTTTGGCTTCTGATTGCTGATATTTTTCAACAGCTTGCTGTGTAGCTCTTAGCCTGCCACTCAGGTCCACAAATTTTGCAGAGTTGAGCTCCTATATGTTTTTTTCTCCTCCTTTTCCAGCTCTGGAAGTACAATGAGAATAATACCTCCCCATAAAGTAAGACTTGTGCTATACTTTGAAATTCTCATCCTCTGTACAGATGCATTGTGAATTTTAAACAGAATCACTCTCCTATCTCTTTAAAATACTCTGATTTGGCAGAGCAAGACAGTAGAAGTGCCTCTCTGTTAAGCAGGCAGATTTCAGATTGGCTTCCCAGTGGCCTAGGGTGATACTCACATCCGACACACAAACTGTAATGCTTCTGTCCTGTTCTGAAGTGCCAGGATCCAGTCCTTTCCAAGCTGTCCAAGACTCCTCAAAAACACCATGCGAGGGTTCAATTAGATATGACAAAATCTTCAATTAAAAAAGGCACATACACTTATGGAAGAATTTTAGACTGATATGCTGGAGAGCAGCTAACCCTTTGGGAAAGAGCGTGGCTCTCTTCCAGATGTAATGCAGTTATGGTATAGAGCTGCCCATCCAGCAAAGTATGCACTTAATTCACATTGTGGAAAACCTCCCAGAACGCAATAGGTTCTTAAAGTTGAGCAGGTGCTTAAATGCTTTGCTGGATCTGTGGAAATCTGTAGTTCAGATGAAATAATTAGGCGTAGGGGTGTTACAGAAGCCAAGTGAAAAGCATAATTCTGTGACTCAGAAATAACACTCCTTCGTAGCTGTGACAGAGCAGTGAAATAATGAAAGAACTGTGTACCTTGAGCACCTTGCAGGGTAGATCACGCTGAGACCACCTCTATATTTCAAAATATTTCCTTTCTGAATTCTTTCTCATGCACAAATTCTGATTAGATTTGACTCGGGAATGGGGTTTGCTTCGAACAAACAGAAAAATAGAGCATTTTCAGTTCTCATCTTCTGTTTTCTTTTTTATAGCAAATCCTTTTCCCTGGCCCCTCCAGTTCCACTCCCTGTTTTGACAAACCAGCTCATTTATCAGATGGGAAAAGAAGATGGGGGGAATAGGAATATTTTTGGTTGCTTCTGTTTTGCATGATATAATCCCCCTCTCCACTTAGCACCTCCGTAAATAGGAGATCCAATCTGAAATTGGTCACAGTTTATCGAACTCAGGATGAGACCAGATTGGGTCCTGAGTCTCTGTCAACCATGTAATAAAGAAAACATATTTTTATATTTCAGACAAATAAATCTGACACTTCATGTAACACCTTCTCATTTTTCTGGATCTTTATCCTTTACTCTCTTTTGTTTTTTCTTCTTTTTTTTCTTTTTTCTTTTTTTTAAATTTATTTTTGAATGTTTAATTGCATGTACTACTAGGTCTCTCCTTATTGTTTTACTACTTATTTATGCTTCCTTGCATGTTTTTACACCCTTTCTTGCCCAGCTTCCTCAAACCCAGTGGCTAAATCCCTTGGGCAGGTATGAAACCATGGTAATTGCTGGATA
>VWYP01033557.1:86110-119916 GCA_013400435.1 Pycnonotus jocosus
AAAAGAAGAAAAAAGAAGTTTAAGTTAAACTCAAAAGTTACTTGGTTATTTTTCTATGAAAAAAACACCTCAGGTATATTTTATTTTTTAATATGTCTATGTTGTGTCATCTTCTATTCTATTCATAAAATACAATAACAAAACTGGGTCATGTCCATTTAAGAAAAAAAAGTTATTCCCACAGATAAACTTTTTTCAAAGATAATAATAAAAAAGTATTGAATTAATTCTTTTTTATGTCCTGCTTGAAACAATTTGCCAAATTTCCTCCAAATCTGTGAACAAACTCTGCAAGTCTAGTCATCAAGCTAACAGTCTGCTCTCAGTCTCTCCAAACTAAGCAAACAGTATACAAAATAGAAAAGAAATTAGGAAAGAGCCAAAGAGACCAGAACAAAAGCAAAAAGGATTTATTTTCTTAAAGCATCAGCCTGGACTACAGGGATATTACTCCAAGACGCACAAGAACCACTAGAAACAGCCACCTCCATATGAACAGAGAAAGTGCTGTACTCTGCCTCCATCTAATACGTGAGATTTATAAGTGCTTCAGCTCCCCAGAGGCACTCAGGCATATTGCTATATATAGGACTGTTCCCAGATTACAGAATGCCTTCCCTTGACTGTAACATTTTCAGTCCACAGGGATTTTTTTTTCTTCTTTTTATTTTCTTTTAAATCTTGCTCACTCCAAGCTGCTTCCCTTTGTTTGCTCCACCACCAGTGTTAATCATTGCATGGAAATGGGTTCAATGTCCAGTTCAAAAGCAATCCTAGGCAAATATAGATGAACGGCCTCTCCCAGGAAGCAACAATATTTGTGCGGCACATAATGTGGACAATAGATTTGTTTTCTGAACGAGTTAGCTGGAAAATTGGTTAAGGCTCTGCCTCACATGGAGCTGTGCCTCCACTGAGGCCAGGACTAGAGGCTGTGGATGCTGGGCTCAGGGCTGGTGGTGGTCCAGAGGGTAGCTGGAATCACCCATGGATTAGGGTATGCTGCTTGCATCACGTCCACACCAGATTCATGGAGTGTACGGTTCTGTTCCAGCTCACACTCAGACTTTTTAGCTCAGGAAGTCTTTGCTTTAATCTGAAGCATTCACAGGGACAGCCCATCACCCTCACAGGAACAGTGAAGAGGGGAATTGGACAGTGACAGCTGCTGTTCTCATGTAGGATGTGATTTCACATGGCTTTGGGGAAGACATGGACAGATCCTGCAAGGGTGCTGAGTTCCCTCTGTGCAGAGCTGTATTTCTTTAACCTATGGGGAAATTAGTCTTTTTGCCCTCCTTCACTCTGAAACTGGTGTGTGATTTCATACATCTCTACTTCTGCTATCACTGGCCCCTCCTCCGTTTCTTAGATTTCTTTTTTTTTTTTTTTGTGCTTTCTTTCCTGTCATTATTTTTGTCCAACAGCTATTTGTTCAGTAATCTCCCCCAAGAGATTACCACGCTAATAGGCAGTCAACAAAACAAGAAAGAAAGAAAGACACAGTACTTAAAGGATGAATACTTGGGAGAGAGCATCAGTCTTTTGATGTCCTGATTCCAGTCGGGTTTATTTGCTATATATATGTCTATAATAACTATACATCTTCGTACAGCTGTCCTACTGCTGAAGCAGAGATTTCTGGCTGCCTCGGGAACCTTGTGAATCTCCTTCACTTGCAGAGCAGAGGGAAATGACGGCATCGCCAGTACCCAAAGGGGTGCCCTGGCACAGAGCGGCTCACGCATTTAGGGCAGCAGGACAGCCTAGCTGCAGAGTCAGTCCACCCATCACACACATTTTCCTGCCCTCTGTAGCAGCAGCCCACATCCTGAAAACATATCCACACCTTTCACTTTAACCCCATGGCTGCGCCCATTCCCATGTGAGGGGTCCGTGCCTCCTGATGGTGCGGAACCAGGGCTCCATTTCCAAACATAGGTGAGGACTTCCCTCAGTCATGGCTGACTAGTAGAATATCATCTGATATTCTCACTCCTGTGCCGAGTGGATAACAGGCAGGCATTTAACGTAGATGCAGAAAAAGGCAGGGCCTCTCCGGAGGGAAAAGATGGCTGCAACTGTTCCACACTTTGCAGCACGGTCTGACAAAAGCTGCTAGTACACTTTTCAAAGAAAGTTTTGGTTTTTCAGGCATGCTCCATCTTTGGTGGTTCCTCTTGCTTTGTTTTTTCTCAGACAAATTCTTCTTTTAAACTGGCAGTGAAGACTTACTTAGGACTGCATTAGGGGCTCTTGAAAACACCCTGGAAATTGATACCACACACTTGGGCGATTTTATTTTTTTTAACAGATTGGTAGGCATTCTTTTAATTTCCCCCTTGTGATTTTATACAGAACAGTTTTTCAGGCAGATCTTTTCGCACCCCTCCAAAGCAGTCAATGAAACCATTTGCATGCATACAATTAAGCGCAAGGGAGGGGGTGAAAGCAGGAAAAAGCTACAGCTACAACAGCCAATAATTTAATCTGAAAAAAATTCTTCAGTCAGCTAATATTCTGAAGCAACAAGTCCTTTTGAACAGAATTTCAAAAATTCACGCGTACCTCTAACAATCATTTTATATACCGACAAATTTAGGAACATATGAAAGCTAATAATTTTAAATCTAGAATAATACCATACATTCTGCCCCCAGTTTGCCCCTGATCATGTACAGTTGAGGGTGGTAGGAGCTTTATTATTGATTTTGTTGAGCATATGATGAAGTAGTTGATGGGGTGCAGCCTCCCTCAAGACAAGCACACTGCGCAGGCATAGCAGAATTTGCCCCCGTGTTTCTGACAATGTGAAACAAAAAACCCTCCACTTAACACATTCCAACACCCAGAAATCATAGAGGGACAATAGAGGGATCTGTATCTGGGGAATAAAAGTGAAAGGAGTTGGATCAGCAGGAATAAATCTCAAATCTTCACAGTAATATAGGTATCTCAGGTATCCAACATACTAGGCCTCCTCCCAAAAGATCAGAGCAACACAGTTATGCCCTGTGGTTCCCAGTGTACACAGAAGAGGGAGTTACTCTTAGAGTTTGGAAGGCCATGAAGTTGTTACTTTTGATTTCAAAGAAAACAAACTGATGTTTGAAGGTTAAAAGGGTTTCATTTTCAGCTCTTATGCATTCAGAAAAATGGAAGAGATCACCCAAAATCATCATGCTGGACTGAGAATCTCTAGATAAAATACATTCAATCATTTTAGCTCAAAAACAGTGCATTCTGTTTTGCAGTATTTCGATCTGTAAGATTCAGCTTTTCTCAGTTAACACACAGACTGAAAAATGTACATTAAACAACAAAAAAGTTGAGATTCTCATATATTCTCTCTGGAGCTGGTTGTGAGGAAGTAGAGCAAAGCACACTGGACTTGGAGAAACTAGAAGAGAGAGCAACACCAAAGAAAGAATAGGACTGTTTTTAGTGTGCACATGATGCATTTAGTTAATTTCAGGGTCATATCTCAAAATTATCCTCTAAATTTTGCTTTGCTGTCTATTCATTCCCATTCCCATCTCCTGGAGTCCAGTGAACACAAGTATCAGCTTTGTAAACAAAGTTGACACCTTTGAGGGTTGCTTAGAAAATCTTTTCAACATTAAGGATATAATAGGAAAAAGAAATGGAAAGAAAAGAAAGAGAGAGAAAATGAAGAACAGGGCAAGTATATGCAACACTTCCCTCAGACATTCTCCCAGGCTCCCACCATTTTCAGCCCAAGGGGCTTCCAAAGTCTGATCCTGCTCACTTCTTTCTGCAGTGAACCATAATGAGCTATTTCACCCTCATGCAGCTTCAAACCACAAGTATTGAAGGCCTTGTACCACAGATGCAAGAGATACTCCATCTGTGCCGGTGCATCTGGCCAGAAGAGAGAAGAAAAGCAATTCAGAGGGCACAATAAAGCCTTGAGCAGAGTCTTCTGGAAGCACCCAAGAGGAAATACCAGTCCAGAGACCTGCCTGAAGTAGACAAAGTTTGCCTTTTAGGACTGGAATGTTAGGAATATATATCTCTAATATAAGAAAAAGAGTGATCACATAATTCCTTGGAGAAGCAGTACATCTGGAACCAGATCAAATGTCTGCAATAAAAGCTGAATACAAGTAAAATTCACTCACATTTAATGTCTCACTCTAAGCTTCAGGGTCAGCTAGATTAGAATTTAAGTCTGTCCAACATTTCAGATGAGTATGAAGTTTGAGAAAAACAGGAAGGACTTTCGTTTTTTCAACATTGTCATGTAGATGGAACAGTGGTGAGCCTTTCACTTTAAACCAGCTATCAGTGCTCAAAAAAACTTGAAAAAGTGTGACATGAGAGAGCAGAAAAGGATTTATTTTGTTCATATTTTTATCATGCCCTTGCAACATTTCCCCAAATGAAAGACTGGGGTATTAAAAGTGGCGACCAAATTTACCACCGCTTCTGTAACAAGATCTTTAGATCATCCTACAATGAAAGATCGATTTCTATCATCACTTTACCCAAAATACTGGTGTAAAACTTTAATTCCCATTTTGTGCCTCTGAACAATGCAATAACATCCTCTTGCTCTTTGTGTTTTCTGGCCCAGTCCAGCTTTGGATTTCTATTCAAAACACTCTGTATTCCAAAACCAAGCCTCTGCCTCCCCTCATCCCAGGTAGACATTTGCATCCTTTAAACGATCTTGTTTATTCTATGTGTTGGAATACAGTTATCTGAATATTAATTATGGTTTTAGTGAAGTTCATCGGTTGAGTGCAGGAATTGAGAATTCTTCCTTCGGTTGCAGCCACCTGCTTAGATTTCTGTGTTTATCTGCTTCACTGAGTTTAAATCAGTTTCTGTAAGTGAAAGTCTGTTGCTTTGAGCAGATGTTAATGCTCAGAAATAGTGTACAGTCTGCCATTAGCATATGTAGCATAACTCTAATAAATAGAGGCATGTACCACCCTTGAAGGTGATTCTGATTTCAATAGAGAAATCTTTCCCCCCATCCTGCCAGCCCCTTTCCTTAGGGAAGCCTCTGGCATACACAGCTGTTAAAAGTGAGGAATCTTCCTCCCACCCCTGGGAAGAACTTAGCAAATGGTCCTTTCTGTTTATGCTACATTTGGATGATTAATGATATTGTATAGTGTAACTAAATTGTACTGCTATTATCATCAGGTCACTGCTGACAATTAGATATATCATCTCTGGGGTTCATATACAGATAACAATTTTAACTATGTGGATAAGTAAAGGTTTGATGGTGTCCTAATGTTAATGTAAATATTACCACATATTGGAAATCAGTAATGCACCGCATGCGGGGATCACGTTACAGAGCAGCGGCTGCCGGGGAGCTGGAGCTGATGAAATGGTCACAACAGTGGTTTTCTCCTTTATCCTTCTTGTTCATTTTCTTGCCTTCCTTAGGGATTTGGAACAATCCATCTGTAAAACATGACAGCCATTTATGCTCTAAGAGACCCAGCACCTTCCAAGCAAAGCTGTAATCAGTCTGATTTGGGATGTCTTGGGTTTTGGGAGGGGGGAATTTCAGTTACCTCAGTGCACTCTTGGCTCCCTGCTCAATGCAGGGCTTAGAGCTCCAGTACTAAAGCAGAGTCACTGGAAGAAAAGTTGTTGCTTGAGCATGGCCAGCTTAGCCATGAGAATGAGAAAATCTGAGAAAATCAGGTCCTGAAAGTGTCTTCATGTTTTGTCTCAAGAACAGATCAGTGCTCCTAATCCTGACAGCTGCAAGTAACCATTTGAGAGAGAGGTCATATTAAGTCAAGATGAAAAATCTGAGAAAGGACTTATTGCAAAAATGCAACATTAGAGCTCCTGGCTAAAGTTGAAAGTATATTGAAAAGGTTTGGAGGAGCAAGAATTCAAATTGAGCAAAGCCTCTGCCCCTTTTACTATTCATCCATCAATAACTGGCACATGTCATGTTAGGGCACAGACTAGAAATTAATTTTCTCGCTAATATTAAGAAATTTTATTGCACCAACCCTTATCTTCATAAATCCTGATATATACCAAGAGCAAAGAACACGGAAGTCACTGCAATAATATCAGCAGAAAACTGGAGCATGATAAAAATCAGCTTTACAGGCCTTGCATTTCCATGAGTCTAATTCCCATTTCATAGCGAGGAAAACATAGCAATCTGCACTCAAAAAGAGAAAAGAATCACTGGATCAGAGCCCCCAGCTGATTTATACTCACAATTTCCTTCTGAGATAGCAGCAGTGGATGTGAAAAGCAAAGACTACCAATAATTCTGTTCTCCTCCTGGCATGAGAAGGAAAAGATTTTCCTAAACTCAAGAAATTACAGGAGTCAGATTCATTGGACAGTGGTTATTTTTAAGTGGCTTGAGCTACCCACTTCCATCATTTCAGGTGGGTGATATACCCCATTTTCCACAGAGAAAGGCATTAAAAATGAGAATGTTTCTAAACAGAAATAAAGATACAAGCTGAGTTCACACTTCAGTGATTATTGCATACCTTTTCTGCTAATTAAATAATGGGGTTTAAATTAAAGCAAAATACAAAACCAAAGAAGAAACAATTAAAAATGTTAGGCAATGGTTGCTCATCTTCAAAGAGAGCTGAATCCATGCTGCAGAACAGATTTTATGGTAAATTTTTACAGATACCCAGAAACTGGTGAAACAAAAAACCCAAACTAAACCAAAGCAGATTCCAGAGCACCCAGGTTGTATAATAAGAAAAGAGAGATTGTGGCAAGTAGATATTAGCTTCCAACTAATCAACACAGATCAGGGCATCATTTCACTTGACATTCTGCACCTCTTTGGAAAGGGATTCATCTTTAAGACAGTGTTTGGGTCTCTGGGCAGAGGTACCCAATTTCTATGGGTCTCAGAGTAAAAAAGCAAATTTCTCCCTCTTCTCCAAGCACACCTCTGCTGTAAAACCAGTCTACTCAACAATTTAAAAGAGAGAAAATAAGGAATGAATGGTATAAATTAATTTTTATTCCACTGATGTTCGCTTGTCCAATATTTGCTCTTATTGATCTGCAACTAAGGGAGAAGGCCAGAAACAGTAAACGATAAAGGTAAGCCCCAAAAGCACTGCTGTTCTAGAAGCTGGAGGGCAGAGGAGAGACAAGGAAGAAGAGCAGCAAGAGAAAGGGAGAATAGAGAAAGGAAGAGAGAATTAGAAACAGAGCAAACAAGATTAAGTTTCACCTGACTTATTGGATGTATACTTGGAAAGCAAAAGAAAGAAAGAGGAAGGGCAGGGGGAGAGAACATGAACTGCAGCAAGTTCTGTCCTGAGGCTCCATGCAATGGTTTTGTCAGAGACTCTCTGAGGCTGGTGCCACTTCACATGATATGTAGCTTTAATGAAACAAGGAGGGGGGCAGGCAGGAGGGAAGGGAAAAAGAAAAAGTGACTGAGACTCTCTGTCTCTTGCTCAGTCTCTGTTTCAGAGACCTATTGGCTGTAACTCTTGCAGGGCAAATAACAAGCATTCTCCATCCAAATGTAAGCACATTGGCACTTAATCCTATTTTATAAAGGTTGTAGTTTTACATAAATCATTCTCTCTAAATGCACTTTAGTCATCCTCCTCCTGTTAAGTTTCCCTTTAAGCCTAACTAGGCAAGGAGGATTTCTCCCACTGGCCCCCTGGACATGACGCCACCAAGATTGAACTATGCTCTCCATCTTTAATATCCCTGGAGGGATTCATCTATAATGATGTCAGGGGTTAAGTATATTCCCTTGCCAGGGTGGGGGAATTAAATCCGTCCTTCCTCTGTCTCTCTCAGTTCCAGCACAGCTAAAAACAAATTGTTTGGAGACCAGAGAAAACTGGTAATGTTTAACTTTTGATGTCTTGCTCTCCATGCAGGTTCTCTAATGCCTACTAAAGGGTGAGATTAGTAGCCTTTTCTTCAGTGATTTCACTGTCAGTCCTCCCATTAATGAAGTTAGTAACAGTCACTGAGACCTTTCCTCTCTATCATATCATGTTGAATTAGCTCAGTGATTTTCAGGGTTACCCTGGAAGGACAGACTGACAGACAGAGCAGCCCTAGGGAGGCAGACAGCATATTGCCTGAAAAACACACATTTCACTTAGAAATCAGGCTAAAAGTACCACTGACATAAGTGCTGCAGGTCATCTTTTACATGTTGTCACACAGATGCATCCATGATGAAGAAGGCACACTCAAATTCCTGCACATTTTCCTAATGAGTTCTGTGTTTGTTTCATAGCAAGGTACACAGGCTGTTGAATCATGAACAACTCAAGGAACTTCACGAGCTTTGACCAAGTTAGATACAATGACTTTAGCAACCTCAGAGCAGAAGTACACTACTCCAGCTGCTGCCCTCACATTTTTTTAAATTAAAAATTAGTCAGTCCAGCAGGATGAAACATCCTGCCATAGACACAGAGGTTCATGTGGCCAAAACAGAACTTGAGCTAGCATCTCTGTGGTCTCTCACTAAGACACCTTTAATCTAAATCTTTCTTCTCTACGCAGATACCTGTTTTCATAGCATTTCTTACAGTTTGATCACTCAGATTTTTGACCTAGTCAAGTTTTCTGAGGTTGAATAGATTTTCAGAAATCATTAGAGTGGAGCACAGGAGAGTCAGAGACACTAACACTATCATCAGTAGCCTTGTCTTCTGAAAACTAATCTAAAAATACACCCCCTTTACAAGGAGAGAAGGTACGTAAGTAACATTAGCTGGCAGGAATGCCTCTCAAGCTGTCTTGATCCCTCTCCACAGATCAGTTTCTGGTAATCTGCAAGGACACCTGAATTTCTTCTGAGAAATCTAGAAACCTTCTTCAGTTTTCCACTAGCACAGACTTTACCTAGCCTTTGTGTTTAAGAACTGATTAATGAGATCCAGGTTTAAACGAGTGTCTCCATCTAGCATTAGAAAATAAGCTGAACAGGAAGCAGCTTCTTCTTTCTGGCCTTACATCAGACAAGAGACAGTTTATGACTTCCAGTCAACCGATGCAAAACCACGAGTCATTGAACTAAATTCCTGGTGTCTGATTCAGAACACGACTGTAAATAGATGATGCTCCACTGAAATCATCATTGTTTAACTCTCCCCACCAACTCTTTGACTCTTCACAGCAACTCTGATTCTAGCTCCAAATTAACATTAACAGCACATAATCCGTCTTAACAGAAAACTAAGGACAGATAGGAGATGAAAAGCTTGAACTCCTCTGCAGAGAGCAATCTCATACCTATGAAATCCTTAAGCCCTCTATGTCAGCCTCAGCTTAAATGACTGTAGAAGTCTAAACAGGAATGAATTTCACCCACAAACAACATGAAGAAAAATTCTACTTGCCAGTCAGTGACGATTCATGCATTAGCAAATTCACAGGAAGTTCAAAGCTGCCTAGTTCTGTCACCGGCTTTGCACAGCTGGGAGAAACTCCATTTCCTTGCAATAGTAATGTCATTCTACTACAAGGGTAAGAATAAATTTGTTTTCTATCAGACAACCAATGGAAATAATTCATAAGTTTGCCTTATGTAATATGGTTGCATTTGGAAAGCTCAGCTGCAATCAGTGCCCCACAGTGCAAGGTGCTGTTCATTCTTTAACAAAAACACAAGCCAAGAGAAACAGAAGAGAGGAAGTCATACACTCAAGGCTGTGCAGCAACTCAGCAGCCAAGGGAAAAAATGAACTTAAGTTTTTTGACCACCAGCCCAGTGTTCCTTATGCTGCACCATTCTCTGTGCCATCAGTGAGGTCAGAGAGGGTTTTATATTTACGCACTTTACACTATCACCATGCAAGAGCACCTCACAGCCTAAATTCTTATTATACCCCTAAAAAGGAAAAGCTGCTTCTGTTACCAGTAACGTAAGAGAACTTGAGATATAGGAAAAAGCTAGAGTTACAGCCATAAATAAATAAATAAACAAATAAATTTGTCTAGACCGTAATTTGTGGTGCTGCTGTCCCAGCCTCAAAGGCCCTTCTCAGTTTCTACTCAACCCCAAAAGCACCTATTCCATCAGCATAAATACTCCTTCTCTAACGAATCCATATCTTGGAACAGGGCCCAGATCTGAGGTCTCCTCTGAGTCTCATAAATGCCCTTAGCTGAGCATCATTTTCTCAAATCTCTGGTCCAGAATCAAGACAAAAAAACCAGCAAAACATTTTTATCTCCTGCTATTGCAGCATCCAAAGCACCACCTTGATTTTTCTTGGTGTACACTGTTTGTTTTGGGAACAGTAGAAGTTGTCACATCAAATGACTGCCATGTGCTTGGTGGGGCACTCACTCACCTGTATTGGTCTAGAGAGCCATCTCCAGCACCAGCACACCCCCACATCCTCCAGCTGTGCTCAGCACACCCAGAGCAGCTGCCTGCTCCCCTCTGTGCCTGAGATCCCCAACCAAAACCTCTCTCACTCTCCACAAAAATACACAAGAAAAATGTTTATCTGAAATGTTTAGAGCACTGGTTTTTCTGAGGATTTTCTGTTAAAATCTCTTTGGCACTAAAAACCAAGCTGGGTCATGGAAACACAAAGCTTCTAGTTTCTCTAACAGTTGACAGAAAAAAAAAGAAAACAACAACACTGCTTCTTTGCAGAGAAAAACAGGCTGGGGCCAAGGACAAAGAATCAAGTTGCTGTTTTCTAAAACATTGATTTGAACCTGCCTTACACTTAAAGTAAAACAGAAAGACAATAAATCCTAAGAAAGAATCAGCAAAAAACCCACAAGATGTCAAAATATATGGAGTTCCATAGTAAATCTAAACTGCTCACATTAAGGTCTTCCGCTGAAACATCCTAGGAGGACTTTTCTCCTCAAGGGGATGCCAGAGTCACCAAGGTTAGCTTATCCCCCTCCTGCAAACATCTTTGGAAAGTATCACAGCTGGAAGGCTGACGTAGATTTGAGACAGACACACACGCTGGACTGCTCATGCAAGAGACCCCACGCAGTCACAGTGACAGTCACACCTGCTCCATCTCTGCATATGCAAGTCCCAGACTGCATCTGACCCACGTGGAACTGCTTCCATTTTCTGCTCCCCTGTTTATCTGCACAGAGCCACAAGGCAGGGCAGAGCAGCACATATGCTGTTCAAAACAACAAAGCAACAGAAACACAATGTCATCAGTGAAAAGCAGGAGATTCTTCAGCACTACTGAAAGGTGAGTGATAAGAAAGTCATCTTTTTTTGAAAACATCAAAACAACATTGGTTCTCTCAGCTGCCACCACAGCAACCTGTGAACAGGGCATATCAATTTTATGCAGTCACAGAATAAACACAAGGCTTAGAAGACACTGTCCATATGCTATCAATAGATATTTCATGTGTTCCTTAACACTAAAAACCTTCACAGGTGTCGCCATGCCATGCCATGCCATGCCATGCCATGCCATTCCATTCCATTCCATTCCATTCCATTCCATTCCATTCCATTCCATTCCATTCCATTCCATTCTTCCTCTAGTGCAGGTGTACCCAAACCTTTGAGTCAAAACCTTCCTTTTTTTTCCTTTTTTTTTTTTTTTTTTTACCTCTCTTTCACTTTTTTTATTCCCCTGGCAACTCCACTTCATTTCCTTCATTTCTGGGAAACTATAAGACAGGCAATTGATATCTTAGCACTTTCTACTGTTTCCCCTAAAGCCCACAAAATTAGTTTCTGAAAATTGCTTTTATTCCTATTAGGACTATCTAGAGAAGGTGCAACAATAGAGGATTAGGACAAAAAGGCGTTCTTTCACATAGTTTGGAGAGAAGATACAGAGGTTTTTGCTCAGAAATTAAGGTGGACTTTGGCAGTCTTCTCTGCAAAACTCTGCTCCTGTTCCTGACAGGTCTCCTGAAGTGATCTCACATGGAGGCAGGAGCTCCTTGTAAGATCAGACCTGGTTCCCACTCACTACATTTGTCATGAAGGTTCCCAGCTGGTACAAACTCACATTACTTTGCCAAAGTCAATAAAGCTACAGCTCAAGTGTTGGCTATAAAGCCATTTTCTTTTTTCTGAACTTTTTATTTAACTATTCCTTTTGAGAGCTATTCTGTGCAAATTAATGGTCTATCCAAAGTGAGGGTGATGTAGACTTGCATCTAAAATGTTATTTACACAGAAGACCTCTGGTTTTGAATTATGCTCTTGGTCACTAAAAACGAGATATTTACTTATTTCTTCATTTATGAGTATAAATTCATTTGCTACCCACCTAGAATGTGGTAATTTAATTCTTTTCTTTCAGGGAGAATAGGAATGGAACTTGGTGAGTTAGAGCTATAGGATAGTAACTCTTTAACTGCTAAGGAATGTATAAGCTCTGAAATTAGTTTTCAACAGAAGCAAATACCACATCAGACAAGTCAGCAAGTGGGAAAAGCATTTGCTATTCTACAGGCACTTGTGTTTAAAAAAGCTTAGCTCCTGGAGTGTCCCCTTTTTGCTCACAACATTTTGACTCTCTCTCCATAAGTATTTAGGAGAGGTTTTGGAAAACTGTACCAAAAAAATTCTTGCAGCAAGCTCCCTTTATAAACTTAGCGGATTTGCTTGGCCTTTGAGTCTTTCTTAGTTTTTTCACTACTGAAGTATCTATTTGTATTTCATGGGTGGAATTATCAAAGCATAATTAGGAAAAGTCCCAAAATGACACAAAACCAGAAAATACCTCAAAACCTTTCCAATAATTTGTTTTATTATATATAATAGCAATCATAGCAAATGCTCCAGAAAGCAATTTAAAATAGTCTTTCCAATATTTATTAATTGTTTATATTTAATTTCCCCTGAAGACACTTGGAAAAGCAATTTATTCAGAAAGCAGGAGGACACAAGTCCAGGACTGTACCAGAAGCACCACATACAAGCCCCAGTGTTCTCTTCTTTCATCATTTCCTTCCCACAAGCTGCATTTTGTCAAGGTTTCTTGTCTATCAGAGCACTTTTTTAGTCTATTTTTTGGAGGGATTACTTCTTAACACAAGTGGTAGAAGCATTGCAAAGGCCCTAAAGAGTCTATTTTGCAATAAGGAGTAGACTGATAAATCTCTTTGTTTCCGATTGCAAGTATCCTTATTTCTTGTTTGTGAGCTTTGAGATGGACTGTGTGGCTTGAACAAAACTAGTTATGTCTTCCCCCCTGCCCCTCCTTAAAGCTTAGTAATTATATTTTCCTTTCCTAGCTGATTTTTGTTCTCCCGAAAATTGTTCCAAGCTACCTCCCTAAAAAATCATCTCTAAGCAGACTTCAGACACGGAGGGTTTGGTTTTTTGGGTTTTTTGTTTTGTTTTGTTTTCTGAAAGCTATGGATAGACCCACTCTTACACAGATCCTTGGAAGTAATTCTCATTAATACAATATATTAAATCCCAGTCTCAAGAAGACTTTGATGTGTAGGCTTAGGAGATGTTCAGGATGGGATCTATCCATTAAGAAGGACTTACTTGGGACAATGAGTTTGTGTATTAGGGCCTAGAGCTGTTAGTTTAAACACAAGTAATAAGATGAGGTTATTCCTGGATGTGAGGCTAAATATAGCACCACCTTTGCCAGCTTATGCTTCTGCCTGTGCAACTGTCTTACTCCTATATCCCTATGCCACATTCCTGCACAGTTCTGGGACTCTGTTTTACCCCTCTAGGATGTTAATAAGCCTCACTGGCAAGGAAGAGAGCATTAGTCTTTGATGGGTAGATAGATTAAATATGTACGCATAATAGTAAATATTTATTTAGGTACCTGAGCTATTCTGATTAATGGCTGCATTTTTCTTTTAAGCGATTTGAGTACTTTTTAATGGCAATTAATTAGTATTTATGGCATGATTATTTAATTTATTTCACTCTTCTGCTGCTAGTACTATCAGGAAAGCTGGAAACTCCAGATTTTTTACAGTTTTTTCAGGTTGGTAAATATTAGAGTTTGCTTCTGTCTTCTGTGTGCCTGGGGATGCACAAACCAGCATGGCTCTGCTCTATTTCCTGGCACTTATTTACCAGCAGCAGAACTACCATCCAGGGAAATAGGACTCTGATCATGCAAGCACTTCATGAAGTTTTTTTAACTTTAAGTACATAAATAAATTTGTTGTGGTCAGCAGTGGCACAAGGATTACATGCATAAGTTTCCAGAATTGGGACCTCTAGGTCTCTCTAGTGACCTGCTTAGCTTGCAGTAATAACAGGGCAGCTCTCAAAGGACTGTGAACAGAGATACCTGGTGCCATAATCTGGCGTTGTGGGTCTGACATAAGTAGTGGCAATGTGATTTATTTTTGTCCCTGATTGTTGAAGTGTGAGGAAAATAAATGAGGGTTTCCAAAAAAAGGATACAAGAAACTCTTCTGTGTCAGGGGTGTCTGCTTCAGAAGCTATGGGCAAAGAGGGTATAGCGATATGTGTTGCCTTTCTTTGGCCTGTCAGGTAGGCTACAAGGATTACAGGTATCCATCTCTTGCTCCTGCCATCATTATACAGGGACCTTGTTGATTGACTCTGGGAAGAACCTCCAGTGTTACCACCCCAAAAAAACACTGAATTCAAAAAACATAATTCTTTTTTGGGTGAAGTCCTAGAAGCTATATGGGCTTTTCTGTTGGTCACTCAAACAGTTTGAGTTCTCTTTTGGCTTGATATATGGTTTGGCAGCTGGATTTTTTTATTTTTTTCTGAGGCATGTGGCTTTGTAAATGAAACCAGTGCTGTATTAAGTTAAAATGCTGGAGTTTCCACTCCCATTCTAGATTTTTCTGAGACAGTTTCAGAGATGTAGGACTTCTGAGTTTATCTGTGTACGGAAACTGCTGACAGCCTCAAGAAAACCTTGTCTCCCAACAAAGGGTAAGGACAGGATCAGCACCTCACCTGGATCAGGCAGAGTTGGAGGCTACCAACAGGGAATGAGTTGATGGGAGAGGTCCTAATGAAGCAGAGAGTGAGACAATTAGTGCCAAGGGATAAATCTTACACAGACGGTTCTTATTCGTTCATCCCCTACGCTCTCCTCCCTCGACAGCCCTGAGTCAAGGCAAAGCAAACAGATGGGGAAAAATACAATTAGTTGCAGAGCCACCAGAAATCCAAACAATATTCCATCACAGGTTCTAGGCCAGCACACTAATTTATCGAGTGCACGGTGCTATTGGAAGTGGTCTGGTGTGCTAACTCGGCAATAGATCATGATAAAAAATGTAAGTGATCCGTTATCACCAGGTTAATGCGCTTTACTATGCAATTCTGCTAGCTCGACAGAAACATCATTACATAATGATAATGATGCTCTGCAAACTGAAACTGGAGGAGGGGAAGGAGGGAAGGAGACCTCAGGCTCCAGGATTTTGCAGAAATTCCTGGTCAAAAAGTGCTGCATTTCAAATTCATTTAAATACAAATATTTGAAACTGAAGAAAGTCAAGTCCCAAAAAGTAAAGATGTTAAGGAATCATTAATTCAAAGTAATGAATCTTTTTTTTTTTTCAGTTCATCTGCCTGATTAGGAGTGTTGATAACCATGAAATTCACCAGATATTTGCTATTGTTTCATTTCTCGAGAGCTGACAGGGCTGTTCAAATCTGGATGCACTTTGCTGATAATGTGGATGAATCAAAAAATTGTCTTCCCACCTGGCACATGGGCTTTTGCAAGCTTGAAAGAGAGTCTGGAGGGAGGAGGCAGGAGAGAGGGAGAGGAAGCGCAGGTGACACCCAGTGCCTGGGACATGGAAGCAGAGAGAGTGTGACAAGTTAGAGAGGCTGAGCTGGGCAGGGTAATAGGAATGGGGAGAAAGTCAAAAACAAAGCACAGCAGCATGGCACTAGTGGAGCATGTGTGAAGTGAGGTGAGGCAGAACACACAGGCTGTGTCCTGGGTGAGGAGTCCCAGGGATCAAGCAGAAATAAGAGTGTGATGGAAAGAGAGCACTCTGCCTGCTCTGAATGCGTGACATGGTGAGTGACATGAGTGATACTTGTGACACAGTCATGATTCCAGCAGATGGGAGTGTTAGAAATCACTGCATGAGCAGGGGCCAAGAGGGAAACTCTCATGCTTTTGATGCCTCATTGGGTTCTGGTTGCAGGACAGAGACTTGGTCTCCCATGAGCTGCACTGCTTTACTCCCATCTTGCTCTGCATCTTCTGGGTGTGACATGTTTGTCTCTGGCGCTGTGGAAAGCTCTTGCAGTTGGTGTGCTTGCCTGGATATTTTTAGCAGGTGCTTTACATTGTAAATCCTGCTGGCTTTAACATTGCTGGGTAGACTTGGTATAATTTACCTTTGGTTTAGCAAGAAATAGGAGCTGACTCAGGGATTAAGGTGTGTCAAGTCAACACAAATAAAAAATAATGCAGGGGAGGATTAGTCAAAGATGACTGCAACACAGGACCTGAGTGTTAATTATGAGAACAGCACAGGGAAAGAAAAAAATAAAACCTCCTTTTTTTACCCCTATTTCTCTGAAGACACAGCCTGTCTTGGGGTCAGTATTGACAACATATCCTGTTGACGTGACTCTCTGTAGTTTGCAAAGGTTGTATACCTTCCTGTGGAACTCATTGTCTCTACAGCCCAGGTTTCAGAGTTGCATGTCTTAGATTAGGAAGATCCTGCTAGGCCTCCTACAGAGCAGGCAGGGTGGCAGCCCTCAGCCACATCTCGTGGCTTGCAGCTGCTGTGTGATGTGGCTCTGAGCAGAGGCTGCCTGCTGACAGGATGAATTGGGAGATACCTGATTTGACACAGATTTCGTTCTCTGGCAGAAGGATTTCCCTTACAGGCTCCAAACAACTTATCTATACTGGGAAATGGAAATTTCTGAAGCATTAAAACCCTTCATGCAAACCTGTTGTGAGAGGGAGAATGCTGTTGAGTAAAGCTGGCTGCTATAAAATACAGAGTCCTGTGACTTTGGTGAAAGATGAGGGGTGACTTGCCATCATTGAAAAGACAGTGGGAAAAGGGGCTGGTCTTCCCTGGCCAATCCCTATAGGTTTTTTTGAAAATGAAAGACCCTGAAGGTTTCAGCACCTGAACAAATTATAAAACTTCTGTCTTCCCTGACGGTCAGGGGGCCTATTCTGTTCAAACTGCTGGAGTTCATGCTTTTGCCATGTGGCAAAGGCTCAGAGTGGGATCCTGCAATGACTGTAGGGTAAACTACCTTTCACTATCATTCTCATTCAGCACAACTGTCCATGCACACATATAGACTCTGCAGTGGAGCCTCTATCATAGACTTCTGGCTTATATGTTGCCCTGCTCAGATTCCACATTTCATGGCCAGTGTCAGGCTGTGACTGGAAGACAAAAGGAATGAAAATGAATCAGTGTTTTTTGATCTTTTTGTTCCTGTTCTACCTGTGCCCTGCCCTTGGCAGAAATAAATAGTTATAATAGACCTTGAAACAATAAATTTCATAGCCTTGGGTTGGTTTCTTATGAATTATTGTCCTCAATGAGAATCTCTTTACATTTTCTTTCAATTATTTTTCTACAAGAATATGCAAGGACTAATTTGGAAGGAGAGGATGGGAGCTGTTGCACGTGTGCATGGACACATTCACATTCTCTCTAAAGGTAGTATAAAATTTGTGATTAGTTTAGATTAGTTATGCTTCAAATTCCCAATCAAAATTAGATGGGGTTTTGCCAGTCCCAGCAATTTCACAATACCCACCCCTCTTCCCCCAATGTTCTTGACTCAGTTGTCTGGCAACTGCCTCTGATAAGGATTGACTGGAGGCAGGAGAAGGCTGAGGGCTCCAAAATGCATACATGTCAGCACAGGACAGTTGGTATGGACCTCTTCACTGCCAATGTTTTGGCCCAGGAGTGACACCCCTTCACACTGCATGTGTAGAGTCCCACCAAGCAACAGGCTTAAACTCAAATCTTCTTGCCAGCCTTCTGAACTTCTGTGCATATACAAGCATGAGGTAAACAAGGTGATATGATGGAGTGGGCACCCATTGGTTGAGATTGTGTGAATATTGGGCCAAAACAAGCAGGATAATTCTCCAAAATACTGCCTGCATCAGGCCTGGGCTTCTAAATTCATTGTAGGACTGGGGTGGCACTGCAGAGGTCCGAGGTAGACTCATAGGGTTAAGGACACTTGACATCCTGTCTATTAAGTCATTTAATCCTTCTCCTGGGCTAAATACAATTCTCCTGTGTTGAATCATCACCCCTCTGGTAGTACATATGAGCCTATGAGAAGACATTGCTAACATTCCTAAAAAAAGTATATTTTTTAATTTCATTTTCTGTAAGGAGTGCAGAGACAGAGTGGAAACACTTGATTTTTTTCCTCACCATGATGTCACAAAGAGGAGGGATAATGCTGGTGCCAATGGAATATGAAGCCCCTATCATTGTACTTGAAGACCAAACCAATGAAAATCTCAGTCATACAAAATGTTTTATATCTGATCTTTCACTGTAAATGTCATATAAAGAAAGGATCTCTCTGATATTTCAAGGAGCAGCAAAGTCTGTGATGACATGCTGGTATCAAGATTTGCATATTTATTATAGATAAGCTGTCAAAATGTATGTTGTCAATTTCACCTTATACTCAGAATTTAATGATGCATATAAAGGACAGAAAATCTTTAATATTAATATTAATATGATTTTAGATTATAAGACTTCATTGTGGTTATCAATCACCTAACCCTTAAGGACATGCCACTCAAGTTGATAGAGTTTATAGAAAATTAATGTGATCCATTCTGTATGATCTATTGCTGGATGGGGGGCTCAGGGGGTGGCACAGGGAGTAGGCAGGGGGCTGGCCATCCTGAGTTTGCATTCCTTCCTTGGGTTTGTTCAGCCTTTTGAGTAGATTAACTCTCCCTGACCTGGGACTCGATTGCTGTCTTTCATGCAGCTGTTGAGGAGCTGCGCAACCTGTAACCTGAGGGAGAGTTTGCAGCTTTGCTGATGGCCCCGTGTTGGGTCAGTGCCTGCATAAGGAGGTTGTATTTCATCAGCAAGAGGTGCTCTTGAAGAAATATTTCACTTCCACTTGCTACTTAATAGCTTCAGAGGGGATGGGTATTACAGCTTCCAAGAATCTAAAGGCGAAGGGAACACAGGAAAGTAGTTGAGAAGGCAAGCTACTCCTATGATTGATATCCCTATAAGAAGAGTGTTGAGGTTGACAGGTTTCTTAAACTTGATTGTACTGATATTGTGGTAAAATCACCCTGATATTTAGAGAAAGGCTTTGAAAAGCAGTTACAAGCTTTGGTTGGAGTTATTTTTGGTATCTTCTTCCTCATGTCAGAATAAGCTCGTTCATTTAAGACACCACCAAATCAACATTCTTACAACTTCTTTGCATGGGCAGAAGCTTCCAGATAGAATTCAGAGAAGAATTTGGAGATTTTGATCTTTTACTGCAGTATCTTCTGCTATAGTTCATTACCTACAGCACTTGACACCAGCAGCTCCAGTGGAGCTCACGTGCAGGACCTTTAGGAGAAGACAAAACTTGGACCAGGCTGCAACAATTAAATCTGTTTTCTTTTGAGTGGGGGGACACAACAAGATGGTTGTATGTTCTCCCTAGCAACCGTCATATGACAAGAAATATTTTGTGGGTGAACAGAATTAGAATCAGTTTCAAGCTCAGTCACAGGTGGGGAAAAAAATCTAAATACTCTAACAAAATGGTTGATGCTTTTTGTGTGCAGTTCTTCTCTCCTGCCCTTCCTCTGCAAGCTTTATGTCCAGACTGCAGCTGTGCTAGTTCAGGGCTTTCATCACAAGTACACACAACAAATACATGGGGGTAGCCACACAATCTTATTTCAAATTGCCAGAGATGGTGCATCATGTCTGGTTACCTCCCAACCCTCATCTCCCTTGACATTGGTTCCCAGGGGGGAGAGTGTTAATCTTGCTGATAAAACCATGCCTTCAGCTTGCTGTGGGGTTTCTGGGTCATGTCTTTTCTATGGGCCAAGAAGAAGTCATCCAAATTTAAAAATTATCTGTTTTGTTTCAGTCCCGAAATTAAGCAGCTGACACTACTTGTATTTGGGGCTTTAGGAACCAAAATATCTGATACCCACCTTTTGTGTTACCTTCTAAGCTGTGAGTTCTGAGAGACACTTAAATTTGTAGGAAACACCTGGGCTCTGACACCATGGTGGGATGGGGGAGAAGGAACTGGAAACTGCTATTCCCACCAGCAGAGAATCTTAATGTGAAAGTTCAAGCATGAACTGAAGACAACATGAATCTGTTTCCTTTATCCACTTCATAATACCTGCAGAAAAGAGGTAGGGGAGTTCTTATATTTAGCATGTGAAAGTACTATGAAGCTCTGGCAACGCAGACTGGATCGATGTAGTTAGCTGCTGTTAGAGTTTATACACATACATACTCCTCTCATCTCTGAAAAAGACAGTATGCACAGGCTCAATAAACCAAAAAAAGAAAAAAAAAAAAAAAAAAAAAAAAAAAAAAAAAGCAGGTGGGAATGAGAAGGTGGGCAGAGATGGCCTGAAATATCTGTAGCAGTCTAAAAAACACCTTCCTTTCATCATGGTTTTTAATGGAGCTGAGTTCCTACAGATCTTGTGTTAGCAACTTGGGTCCTGTCCCATATTTGGGTGGGGAAGGGGAGATTGCGTTGCATCTTGATTGTATAAATTAATGGGTGAACACTCTGCACATGTTTTCTTATCTTAAATAGTAGCAAAGATTCACTAGTACAACTTTCTCTGCATGCTGGCAAAATGCTGAATTGGGAGATCTTTTTCAAAATGTTTATGCCTCTAGAGCAACTGTGAAAATGATAAATTCCAAAATCTGTCCTATTTTGAATGCTTTTTTCTCTTTTTCTGGTTGTTGTTTTTTCTTTTTTTTTTTTTTCCTTCTTCTTCTTCTTCTTTCCCCCTCCCCCTCTCCCCAACTCTCTTCTTCTGCTTGCATATTTAGGACACTTACTCATCTGTGTAACTGTCTCATCTATTTCCTGTAGGCCTCCTGCACAGTAGTATAAGCAATGAAATAACCTAATCAGCCAAACACGTGTGCTCTTTCTTGCCTTGTACGTTTTCTCCTGGTTGTATCTGTTTATCTCCATGTCTCCAATATCTGCTTTTATCTATTAGTATGTCTTCTTTCGCATGTTTTATCCATTAATACCTCTTGTTCAGCTGAGGATAAACTCAGTAATAATTGCACTATAAAATGAAGAGTACACTACGTGTCTCGTATTGCTCAGGGGTCTGTTAATTGGAATTTATAAAGTTCAATAAACAGTAATCCAATAAGACCTAAACTCTTATTCATTTATCTTAGAGGTAATATCCAGGCTGCCAGCAGCAAGCTGGAAGCGGCTGAGCCACAAGCCTTGGTCACACGTGCAGAATGGATTTGTCTTTTTACTTCTCTGTAGTAGGTACCTGCAGCTGTGAGTCTCCCAACATCCATGCCACTCCCAGCAGTGGGAGATGTTTTCCCCCTCTATAGGAGACTTTGAAGGAATGTGGCAATAAGCAACTCATGCAAAGCAAAAGGTAATATTTTTTTTTCCCCCTTTTGTCATGGCCTGTCTAGCAGATCCATGTAGAGGTAGTGAGTCCTGTGACTCTAGGTTTTTTTTTCTTTTTTCCTTCAGTTGGACACTGCTAATTCAGAGCTAATTTAAAACACTGTTCCACCACACACCCTACCTTTGAATTCTGCCTTTCGAACCTTAGCCCTGTACCAGAGGTGTCTGCTCTGCTCTCCTCATTCACTCTGGCCTAAAGCAGTGCTTATGAATCGCACCAAACACCACAAGCTCATTTTCAACTCAGCCTATGTTTTAACAGAGGGAGAGAGCATGAAGCAGCTCTGTGGTATTTTTCAGTACCAAGCAGAGAGCTCTGTGTGTACAAGTACTAGGTTTTCTGCAGTTCACTGCAGCAGAAACCAGTAGTGGGACCTTGAAGACATAGATCAGGTCCTGTCCCTAAAACAGTCTGGAAAAGCAATGCAGATATGGGGTGAGACAGGGTCATGTTTTGAGGTCTCTTGTTGACTAGCATGGTGGCTGATTGAATAGCCCTGGATTTGGATACGCAAACAATTAAGTGCTCTGTAATACAATCCTTGCAGATGTTGTACCAAATATATCTCGGTGATAATGCAACTTAAATAGCAATGTATTGACTGCACAGACTAAACAGATAACATGATACCTGATTACTGGATCAGTTTGGGAGCAAAAAGCTGTAGGATCTGAAAGTGAGTTGCATGGCCTTTTGAAGGCCACGAACAACTGTGTGTTTGCTGCTGCCTAAGAAAACAAACAAACAAACAGTGTAAAAGCAATTTGCAAAAAATAGATTTTTCAGTCTATTTCTAGTCTTTTTCATTTTTTTTAACTCTTTAATAAATTTGGGGCCTTAAATTGAGTTTGATAATGCTAAATATATTGCTTAGAGACCATCTTTGAAAATAGCAGTTTAGTATCTGAGAGTTTGCCAGGAAGCCCCACAGAAACCTCCCCATCATGCAGCAGTGGTTTTGCTCCTTTTAAATAGTTGCTGTAGATCTGAGAAGAGATGCCTGAACTGGGGATTACACAGCTGAGCTGAGGGTCTCACTCTTCCCTAAGTCTTTTGCACCTTGAACCAAGACACTCTGTCAGTCCCTCACAAGAAAAACTTGTCAAATACTGTTGGCTCATCTTATCAGAAGTGCCCACAGTTCTTCTGCATTTTACCTGGATGTTCAAAGAGTAGCTTGATCTTGGTTCTGTGGCATTTTTACCTCTGCTTCCAGAGGCTGGAGTGTTGCTGGAGTTTTTTTACTGATACCTTCTCATATCCTGCCATCTGATATGAACACCCTGCTAAGATTTTGAAGCAATGATATTATGGCAGCGGTTTCTACATCATTGCCTATGCACTGATTTCTACATCATTGCCTATCTTTGCAGCATGATGTGGTTGGCAGAAGTTTCCCATCTCAAAGTGACTAGGCAAATGTTCAGATAACTCCACTCAAGTGTTTTGCCTTTTTTTTTTTTTTTTAACTGAAGGTTGCTGCTTTGGAGTCAGCAAATCTTTGAGATGTAGATAGCAGAGGTTAAGAGAGTATACAAGGAAGAGAGCATACATATTTGTCCTGTTCTTGAGTTTTTTCACTTAACAGCCATTACTGACCACTGCCAGAGAGGGACAGTGGGATAAATAGACATTGGGCCTGACCCAGCAGGCTGTGGTTACAAACAGCCCTCCTGAGACCCCTCTCTCTGCATTCACTGGCTGCATAAATAACTTTGAACCATCACAGTCTGTTCTGAGAGCCTCAGCCATGTATCTAAAGTGGAGTGGAAGGAATCTTTGTCTCCAGGTCTACTCTTATCGAGCAAAAACTAAAACTATAATTGTGAATGACAAATGCTCTCCAAACCCCAGAAGCAGTGCTGGGCAAGGCAGTATATTTGTTTTGCCCTCTTTTGGTGATGAAAAATGGTTTACTGAAGAAAACTGAACATGTATAAACCCTAAGTTCATCAGTGGGGAAGCTGCAACAATACATTTGATCTTGTCATACTTCACTATTGTAACATAGGATTTAATATTAGGGTTTAGAACAACATACGTCCCTGTTTTGAGACTATTCACTTGTTTTAGGACTGTGAAAAAAACCACAAGCTCTGTAGTAAGGAGAGGAAAAGGACCCCAATTTTAGCAACTTTAGTACAGAAATGGATGAAAATCCTACCCTTGATTCAAAGCTTCAAAGGTGTAAATTGAAGGCTCATTATGACCTGTTCTGTCAAATGAAGTACAGTGGTTGTTCAGAGGTAATACCCTCATATATTATCATACTTAAAAATAGGCAATGTCATAAACTTTTTGAAGCATCTAACATACTACAGAAGCTGTGTAGTCTGGTAAAGTCACTAGTTAACATCTCTAAATCACATAAAGCTGGAAGTGCCATATTCTTTCCTGATGTGTTCAAGGTGACCTTCCATTCTCAATATAAACTGGATTTCTAATTTATTTTTTATTTAAGGAGGGAAATGCATCCACTCTGGGGTGATGCATAACAGCTTTTTAACCATGCTGGGGCACTGTTCCTTAGGTAGTGGCTAAGGACATGTGGCCTAGCCACAACTGGAGACTTTGTTGGTGACTACCACCCGAATTCAGTAACAGAGGCAGGTGCCTTTGTTTCCTCATTCCTTCACAACCATGATGCATTTGTTGAGCCTAAACACAGGTAAGCCCCAGGTGTTGTCTTGCAGTCTTTACAGGTGCAGACACAGATTGAATGCTAGTTTTTGAGAAGGGCCGTAGCAAGTGTAAAGACAATGAAAGTGCTGGTTCCCCATGGATTCCACTCTCTTCTCAAAGGCAGGAATAGACGTTCAAACCTCTGCAGCTTGTTTTTAAATGCCTGCTTGAAATTACAATTTTAGTGCCCTGTGTAGGAACCAAAGCGTGCAGCCTGGCTTTCGGAGATACCAAACACACAGAAGATCCCACTGGAATCAGTGGTGGCGTCACTGTGCTCAGAAGCTCTGAAATAATACCATGACATTTTCAGAGGGAGTGATGATTTCTTCCTCCCATAATCTATATCTAACTGAGGCAAGGTATACCTAGACCAGGATCACATGGAGCTCAGTGTTTTGAACAGGAGCTTATGTCCTGTTTGATTTACTCTCTCCACACTGTGGTTTGCACCAATTCATCCCTCAAACCCTTCTCCCTCTCTAAACCACAGTGCTGCCTCACTGACCATGTCAAAGGTTCACTTTGCTCCTGCAGAAGTCTTTTCCAGCCTGGTTAATGTCACTTAGCATTTAGCTACAGTGTTTGTTTTGAATCAGATTAATTAGGTTTCCCATGATTGGTGTGTTAAGAGCTTCTTGATTCATGTGTTCTGAATATTGTCTCTGGACGTGTTTTGTGGACAGTCTTTAGAAATATTTGTGCTGTGGTGATGTTTGTAGCTAATTGCTGTGATTTGTTGAGATATGGAGTAGTTGACTGATGTCACTGTTAGGAAGGGCAGGCAGAAAAATTGTAGATTTCATTATGAAGTCAGAAAAAAGTAGGAAAAAAATCCATTTCAAGTTCTAATGAAATTTTCCCTGTGTAACAAATAATTACTTTGAAAAGCATCTAAACAAAAGGAACTTTTTGAAAACCAAACAAAAATCTGTTATGTTTTAGAAACAATAAACAAAGTTACCAATGAAACACAGCTGTTCCCTGCAGCTATGTTAATGGTGAAAGCACCTGCTTAAACAGGGGTGGCCAGTACTTGACAATGTTACTGTTTTTCAAGCTCCCTTAGTGAAAATGAATTGTCAGCAAGTTTAGGTACACCCTCCTTTCTAAAAGCTCCAGTGACTCTCAATGACTTCTAAAACTGTGTAGCTAAAGATGTAGATTGTGGTAGTTATCTCTCCTAAACATAAATGAACCTGCAAGAAGTTGCCTTTCCCTCTCCTTCTAGGAATGCTTCTCCTTAAGGATCCTGAGTGCTTTGAGTAGCAACTTTTCCTTGTACTGATCAGATTGCCAAAACTGTGTCCAAAGCTGAGGTTTATCGCTAACCATGTGGTCATCTCCACCAGTGGGAGAGATCTGGTGCCCTGGCAACTTTTCTCTCCATGGATCTGTGTTCTCCTTAATATCTAAAAGCCAATGGCTTCTGACTGAAAGTTTGGGATATAATCTAGATTATAGCAAAAGAATATGGTGAGAACTCTATTTATGGAGCACTGGGATAAAGAGTGAGACTGTCTTCCAAGGAAAGCAAACCTATTATGTTCCAGCTGCTGATAGTCACAGAGATTATGTTCATAATATAATAGATATGGACACGGAGTTGGATGTCTGAAGAGTCCAGAATTTCAACTTGGCAGATTGCTATGTATTAGTAGCTTTTTAATTCTGGTCATATTGTTATCTCCTTGATCTATGTAAATTTGATAGACTGCATCTTTCACACTCTCTGCTAGCTCACAGCTGCTGCCATTGTGGTCAGGGAGACAGACTGCCATGGTGGTCTGGGATAGATGCTCTTGAAGAATTGGTGCTTTTCTAGATTGCCAGCAATTCTTGGGGTCCCTGATCTTGACATCTTGCTAAGTTCCATCTTTTTTTACTGTAAATATATTATTTTTGTTCAGAGATCTGTACATACACCTGCCATTGTCTGGAGACTGTTTTGCCCAAGCTGTGTTGTGTGAGGACTGCTCAACTTTGAGCAAGCCTAAATTGTTTTATAGGTATCTCTTCTCACAATATGAAAGAGGTTTTTCCCTCCCTTTGGTAGGAAGCACAAAAAATATTTAATGTTTCGGGGCCTTCACACCAGATACAAAGCAAGAGAAGGAATCATAAAATTATGGAATAATTTAGGTTGGAGGAGAGTTTCATCTGTTCTAGTAGTTCTGCAATGAGCAGGGATGTCTTCAATTGGATCAGTTTGCTCAGAGCCCTGTCCAACACTATCTTGTATATTTGCAGAGAGAGAGACTCAACACCTCTTTGAACAACATATTCTGGTGGTTTTAAAAACATTTTTAAAAGCTTTTTCCCTATGCATCATCTAATTCTTCCTTCTTTTAGTTTAAAACATTTAGAAAATTTTTCCTTATGCTTCATCTAAATCTTCTTTCTTTTAGTCTAAAACCATGACTCCTTCTGCTATCATTATACGCCCTACTAAGAAGTTTATCTCCATCTTTCTTATAGGCAGTCTTCAAATACTGGAAGGCCACAATAAAGTTTGGAAAGCCAGAATTCTGCCCTTTTCTTGAATATTCTTTTTTGACATACTATAAAAGTTATGGTAGCTTGCGAATTTACATAACTATTCTTTCCCCTCCTCCTCTTCTTCACACTCCCCATAATGTCATCAGGTGCATACAGCCACTGCTTAGGTAAGGGCTCTTACACTGGAACACACAGTAAATTTCACCAGTGCTTTGTGTAAGAAATTCCAATTGTAGGATTTGCAAATGTGTTGGGAATATAGGGCCAGCCCCTTTTTCCTTGCCTTTGCTGAACACCTGCATCAAACTTACCCTACCAGAACCCAGATAATCTGCAACTCAAATATCTTCTGTGTATCTGAAACAAATTGTGCTGGCTGTTTGCCATGCAGTGAAATCACACAGTTTTTCATTACACTCTCAGAAGCCTTAATTAGTGAATAAGGCAGCTGTATGCTCTCAAAAATACATCTATCAGTACAAACGGCTGCCTGATGGTCCAAAATAAAACATGCCAACATTTCTTTCATGCTTTCTCTTCTCTTAGAACCCATGGGCAGGTAATTGGGGGAAAGGGACCACTGAGGATTTTGTTACTTTGTGATTTATGTTCATCCCCAATTAAGAAGAAAAGACAAAATGCATCTTTAAATTGTCTGTCTGATTAAAATTATCTGTCTCTGTATGAAATTACATTCCTTTCTGTCTTCACTAGGTATACAACTGGTACCTTGTAACTCCTGATTTTGTGGGTTCTTCATGCTTAGGTTCTCTAATCTTCACCCATTAGTTCCACAGTGCTGTTTGTCAGCATAAAGAAAAAGGAATGCTTGTCTTGACATATCTTAAAGAGAGCAAGGCTCTTACCTGTCTTAGAGAATTGACCAGTATGTATTGTTTTTCTAAGGGGAAAAAAAAAATTAAAAATTGACATGCGCCACTTTACAAGGCTCTTGGTATTTTTGTTGAATAAATTGGCCCTTGGGGACATGCACAGGTGAAGTTTCTTTGCCTGGAAATTTTCCTGGAATTTCCTCTTCTTTTTTACAGCATTTCCTTTTTCTTTTTTAGAAATGATCTAATGGAGGTTTTTTTTTTTTTCTCACTGTCATGGTAGGTAAATAGCTCCCATCACCCAGTTCCAAAATATTTCTAATAGGAGGTTTCCAGCAGCTTTGAATTGGAACTGCTGAGGAATCACTGGGGTTCTATCCTCTCAAATTCCCAGTGGGGCAATTGAAATTGAATGATTATTTTTACAGAGGGGAGAAAAATTCTCCTGCCACCTAGTAAGCTTTTGGTGAAGATGGGAATTGAACCCACACCTTTCACATCAGCAGGCACATGGTATTGATGTCATGAATGACTCGCACAGCTTCAAGCAATAAGAGAGTTAGTTTAGGGTGGTGTCAAGGGAATGTAAATTCACATTGATTCTTCTCATCTCCCTGAGCCAGGGAACTGTCTAATGATGCAAACTTGCAGAATGTGACAGAAAGCCCAAGGGAAAGGTAGGGAAATAATACTATTCAAAATTTCATATAAAGAACAGGCAGAGTGATGAGACATCATTGCTATTGTGAGTATTTTGTCTTGTTTGTACTGTTTTCCATAGTGGTGGTTGAAACATCCTGCTTGAGAGACAGAGAGAAAGCTCTTTTTTCCGATTCAGGGGTTCACGTCTGGTGGAACAATGGAGTCTGACCTTTCTACCTGTGTGCATCTCACATATACTTGCACACTGTCTTTCTTTCTCCGCATTGCACCCTTGGAAGATCCAAGTACTTCTGCTTCATTTCTCATCCACATCATTTCTGATCCTTCTTGAACAAAATTCTAGTACAAGTCTTGGTCTCCTGTGTCTGTCTCAATATGAGATTCAAGTGTGAGTCAGAGATCCATCTGGACACTCTCTGGGTCTTCTGCAGAAGACTCAAGTATCAGCGTATGAGTTTTGCTAGCCTCAGCTGGTGGAATGTCTCTTAGCTAACATACATCTCAGGTTTTCTTTTCCTTTTGGAGATTTGTAGTTAGAAAACTGTTTGCTGAAAACCTGCCAGTAGCAAAAGAAAGTTCAGCCTTTTTCAATTTCTTTTAACCTGTATTAAGTGTGTACCCCTAGCAACTCCTGACTCACAGTTGCAGATCCTGGGAAATCTAACATTCTTTTGCAGTATAGTGGAGATAGAAAGACATCTAGTAACTTCAGGTGAACAAAACATATCAAACAAGACTAGATTTAGACTTAATTTCCCCTCCTTCACCCTCTTAATTTATCATATGTCTCCTTTTTGGAGGTTTTAGCTGTGGTTATGATATGAACAAAGAGCTTTGACAGCCAAGAGACTCATAAATAGAGGGCGATGCTAATTGTGAAGCTTTTATCATTGAATTAAATAGTGAAATAAATTCTGCACATCTGAACTTCCCAAAAAGACAGTATTTAGCTTTTGCGTTAAAATACACATTTTCTCATAAAATCATACTCCAAGCTGAATCTTATCCTTCAGCAAAGAGTTGGAAGGCAAACAAGCAAAATTTGCTTCCCAAAAAATGCAAGTGAAATAAATACAAGCCTTCTGTCCCTCAGCAGACTGGTAACATCTCCCAGATGATATGTTCCTATTTAGAGGTCTTCACTGGTGCTGGGAGGAGATATGCAAGTAGACTTTTCAGACTTCTGTTTTTCCTGCACATTTGATCCTCCTCGTGCCTGAAAAAGAGGTAATATATAAAATCACGGTTATTCATAATGGCAGTAATACCATTAACTGCTGCCTTAATAGCCCGCAGGAAATGAGTGGGAGTATGTATCTTTCTATTTATGGTGAGCAGAGGGACACCATGAAGAAGGCTTTGAAAGCTCCAGTGGTTTCTGTGGTTTGCATGGTCCATGGTGTGTTTATCTGACCTCAAAATGCACTTTGGCTGGGGCAAGAGATGAAGGAAATGTGTTACCTTCTACAAAAGAAGAGTTGGAGGGGCCAGCTGGACAGGAAGCTGATGCCGAGGAAGGTGGATTTCATACACAGCTTTGTTACCCCTCTCCTGGGCTGAGTTTGGCCAAGTCACTTCATATTTCTCCAAGTATCTGTGTTCTCGTTAGTGTATGGAATAAAGACACTGACCTTAAGTGCTTTGAGACCTACTCAGATATAATTTCTAAGACCATGGTGGGATTAACATGGTAGGTTGAGAGCTTTACCCTTTTCTGGGTAAATAGAATGCAATTCTCTCAGGCTGTCAATCCAGTAGCTGTCACTTGTCAGAAGCACTAAATTCATATGCAAAATGTATAATTGCAGACAAAGTTAAATGTACCAGGGTCAGAAGAAGGGGGTGGTGGGAAAATGAGATAAGTTGTTTATGTGGAGAGGGAAGGTATGTGTGTGGGGGGAAGTGTGTGGTGAACTTCATAGACCACATCTTCTGAAGGATGGAATCGCCTTGCATGAGGATTCCAAATGCTAGTTTCTAGCAAAAAGCATTAGCTGCTGTAGAAGCAAAACCATACATTATGGAGCAGCAGTTTCTGTAATTTTTTTTGAGGCACACATTTGTAAACACATCTAAAATTAGAGTTCTGCATCAGAACAATGAGTACTAGCTCTTCATATTCTTTGCTCTCAAATCTTGATTTTTTTTCCCTCTCCAGATCATAATATGAGTAGTGCATGGGTATATAATTTATTTATATTTTTAAAAGGAACTTTCTATATTTCCATCTGTTCCAATTAGTCTGAATGGAACAGCTTTTGTAAGTAAATGGAGAGAGGGGGAGGAAAAGAAAAATAAAAAGGACAAAATGGCTTAAAACACAAACCTTGAATGGAAGAAGAGAAAACATTTGTTGCTTAGCACCAAGACGAAAAATATCTTCTCTCTACAGAAATCAGGGAAACAAAATTCTTGTTCCTCCCCCTCCATCATCCTTTCTCCCTTAGAGAACTTCCAGCCACTAGCAAGGAATATGGGTTGAGAAACTTGAGCACACAAGGTCACACAGGACCCGGATGTAGCGCTGCTCCTGTGGCAGATGGCATTTTCCTAAAGAGAGAATGTCACTGCAGCCAGAAACGGCCCTTCATCACCTCTCCATGTTTTGAGTGAGTTTATACAATCCAAGGAGAGGGAAGATCTTGGTCATATTGGACAACACGATCTTCAGCGTGTTCTCCCGCTATCCGCAGTTCTACGACTCAAGATGGTCAGCAGTATGTATGCTTCCCTGGTTTTGAGAGTTTCTAGTTTTGATTTCTGTCCTGGTGACTTAGTGTGCGGAAATTCTTGCCAGAAACTCTAATTTCATGGTGAAGCATTTAAAGACAGTTAGTCCACTTGGCTTGTTAAACAATGGTGAGAACAGGCCAAGAGTACCCTGAAAGTCTGATTGTTTTGCTACCATTTTCTTCTACTTAGCTTTGTTCTTTTGTTGGTTTTTTGTTTGTTTGGGGTTTTTTGTTTGGGGTTTTTTGTTTGTTTTTTTTTTGTTTGTTTGTTTTGTTTTTTTTTTTTTTTTCCCTCTAAATGGAATGTTTTTTATTCTTTCTGATTAAAATCTTGAACTTATTTTTCTCCAGGATTTTTGGCTGCTTTGTACCTCCACTTCTGGGTGAACTGAGGCTTCTAGAGTTGGTAGAAGCCTCTCTGAATTTGTTCCTCTTCCACCTTTGTTTGAGGGTCTCAGCAGAAGTCTGAGCTATGACTAAGGGTGGAAGCTATTTCACTCCTGGGAACTTGCTTTGCTGTGTGGCGCTTGAAAGGTGCATCCATGCTAGATCCTTCCTTCAACCAAGTGGGAAACCCAGCCAGGCTGTCTAAGCTCTTTCCACTCCAGAAGAGTGAGCAAGCATTCTTTAGTGGCTGAAAGTTGCATGGAGATGGGAATCCATGCGGTTTTTAGGTTCATAACCCTCTCCTTCCTCTTCCCTCTCTTCCCATATCAGTGTTTTGTTGCCATGGAGACAGTAATTACTCCAGGAGGTTTCTAGACTCTACTGAAGCTCCCATCAGTCTCACCTCCCACCTGGGGAGCTTCTGACATTGAGTTAAAGGTCAAGTCCTCATGTAAATGTTTTTCTTTCCAAAATGAAATATTTTACCTATTTTGGGTGACTGTGGCGGCAGCACAGAAAATAGTTTGTCAAATCACCTACAAAGTCAGAGCTGGGACACTTAAATTCTATTCCCATCAGGTATATGGGAGTATGGGTGGAAATCAACAGCCTCATAAGTCATATTTTAGTCCAAGTTGAATGCTTGATTTTCCCTACCTAATATTTAGCATGTGCTTTGCCATTCCCTTCCATCCCCATCCTTCCAGCTTTTCTGAGCTTCTTGTTCTCATTAATTTGTTGTTTGCTCTCCTGCCTACTTGTAAAAGCTGGGATGAAATCATTTTTATTGATGTTAGTCATAGGCTGACACCGTCCTAGAAAGGATCCCCTGGGTCACTGAGTCTGCCCCCCTGCTATTGCAGCAGGCAACCGCGTAATTTAATTCCTTTCATAAACTATCTGTTAAAAGCCAGAATAATCCCTTTTTAAGTGACTGTGAGGGAGGTGGGGGAAGCAAAAAAAAACCCCTCATCCCCTGATGTTTCTTGAATAGAGGGCAAAGAAGTGGAGATGTGTTGTTAGAGCACTTAGAATGAGAAGCAGGAAGATGTGGCTCTCTTTTTTTCTTTTCCCCAATTAACCCATTCAATCACCTGCTGGAAGGTATTATCCATGTGTGTTAGACTAGACAGTATCAGTGAAGTGACGGTGGTGACATACCAGTCCTCTCTAAAGAGAAGGACAGTGTTGCAGTTTCAGATGTAGTGCTGAGATCCATGTGACCAAGTTCTGCATCTGTGTCCTAGAGTCTTCCTAAGTAACTCCAGACAAACAATTGCTTTGACAAGGTCTTTGCTGTCTGCCCATCGATGCTGCGATGACTTACAGCTTTCCAGAGAGGCCAAGGCAGAAAGAAGTGTGTTTGTGGTGGCTCCTCCAGAAAGAATAGCTCTGCTGAGCAGTCCTCCATCCAAGCTGTGCCTGTGCTCTGTGCTGCTGGCACGAGTGACACAGAGGTCAACTGTGCTCTTGTCAGAGGCAGACTGGAAAGCAGCAAATGTAATTTATGGAGGCTTGGCATGCAGTTAAGTGTAAAGTGATGGAAAGTGTGGTGGATCACTGCACTGGTGCACTTGACTTGTGCATCAGGCACATATCTATGCAAGTTCATGTTCAGTTCAAAGACAGTCCTGAAAGCATAAAAAATGGCAGCACTCCCAGCTACAGCATTGTCAGTGTCAGAGGATGCCATGGGGTTTTGCTCTTGATACCTTCCTGAGCTTCTCAGCAAAGCACACAACTGTAATTAGTTGACAAGCTGGCTGTGAGGAAGCTCTGGGCTTTTATAATATCCTCATGTTTCACTGACACCTTTGATCCTGAAGTGCTTTACAAAATTCTGCATGTGCACAGAGGAGACCTTTAGCATTGGCATTGACATTCAGCCACTGCTGGGGTGATCTGCAGCAGGTGGGGAAAAAAACAGCAGCTACAGCTGCATTGGGTGCTGCAGAAAGAAGCACTGAAGCAGTTGAAGAGTTTTGGGCAGGCACCTTCGGTGAAGTGGGTAAGGCCCATGTGAATGCCACTAGGTCAGGGGAAAAAAAAAAGGAAGGAACTTTCAAGGTATGTTAGCACGTTGTTTCTAAACCAATATGTTGAGCTAGGTGGCTTGCAACTGGAGAAAGTAATTCTGAAGGATCAAGTGTACTTGGAATTGTCTTTGAGAGAAGGACTCAAAGAACAGAGAGCTTTTTCTAATAGCTAAAACTCAGGATACAGGCTAAGCTCAGCCAGTGAAGTTGAGCTGATGGAGAAAACATCCTGCAAGCAGATCAAAGCTGGACTGTATAGACAACAACTTTAGCATTGGTTGACTATAAAATGTACATAACTGGACCCCCAAAAGGATATCTGCTTAAGCACACTTTTTTTTTTTTTTTTTTTTTTTTTTTTTT
>VWYP01033557.1:119940-132525 GCA_013400435.1 Pycnonotus jocosus
GTGAGAAAAGTGCACAATTTGCAGTCACTTTTAAGCCTCCTCATGGTGAGACTGTTTATGCTGGAACGTAGAGGCTTTCAGAATGGTTGTGAGCAGTTCAGACCTGTGTCCACATCTGCAAATCCACACTTGGTATCTATTTATTCTGGTCACAAATGAATATGGTACAAAACAATGTGAAAGAGAGTGCAAATGTCTATCTTAAAGTGATAATGTGGCCTGGCCTACTGGTAAACTGCTTTTATTGACTGAGGTCAGGGTTTGGTGGTCCAGTCAAGTGGGTGTCATGCTTAGCAGTCAGGGACAAACACTGGCTTTGGGCTGCCTGTCTTATGTCCTTGGTTTTTGAAGACCTCTGATCTGTCAAGGTCAGACAAGGAGGCAATAACTATTAATTTGTTATGATTTTCAATTAGTTTTCCAGTCACCACCATATCTTGGTTTACCCATTTAGCAAGTGAAAGTAATCTCCCCTTTCACCAGCATGCTCGGAGGAAAGGAAGCAGACCCTAGGTATGTTTGCATTGACTTATATTACTGATGGAGAGCATCCTTTAGCTCAGTTGAGAAAGTGGGAAGATGAATTTAATGCCTGGAGGTTTAGCCACAGCATTAGTTAAAAGGCCTGAACACTGCTGCTGCAGAGTACTGTTGCTTCTTGGTTTGTGAATCTAACACTTTGGGGAGGCAGGCATTGAGGTTGATTGCAACTTGCCCAGATCCAGAGGATGTAATCAGCAGCATTTCTGGCTTGGAGGCTGCAGAGGATGCACTCTGAAACCTTGGTCTCTCCCAAAACACAGTGTAAAGTCATTGGACTGGACACAATATTAAACTTTCCTGCTTCACAAACCATGATCTCTGTGGTGTGTAGCCACAGCACAGCACAGCAGCAGGCTGCTGTGTAGTAAATTCATTGTGTATTGTGCAAGGGACCATTAGTTAGCTTATTATTAATACATGTGTTGCCTTTAATATACTGGTACTGTATCTGTCAGCATCTCTACCAGGTTTGCTTTTGTCCTTTGTGTTTTCCCAAAACAAGCTTATACAATTAGTTTCTTCTTGTTTCCTAAATTATTTTTGCTGTTCCTAATTATTTCACACTCCATATAAAAGAATTATTGGGGTGGGTAATGGGAGGCAAGGGATCACATCGCCATTGCACTGCAGGCAATGTGACGTTAAGGCAATTTGGATTTGTTTTTGTACTTGTTTATATTTGGCTGCTTAAGAAATAGGAGATACTTGGGATCTGATTTTGGAGGTTAAGGTGTGACTTTCCAATAGAGAAAAAAAGGTCTATCAGGTTTGGTTTTATGCCCAAGCAGGATATTTGCTGAAATAGGTTTAGACTAAATCACTGTCAATTCATTTAGAGATTAATGTTCTTACTCAAATATGAGCAGTTACTAGTTATTTCTAATCATTTATAGACAATCCTTTTCCATCTTTAGATACATATAAGTGATATCTCCAAACACTCATAGCTATTTACATCATGGGCAGAAGTCAGGATTCTGTTGAAGGCTGTCTTCTCAGTCCCATGCAGATAGTGGAGAAGAATTGTGTGAGAAGGGTGTGAATAAAATGAATTTTACCACTGGGCAGTTAAAATATATGTACACTTCTGATTTCTGAAAAAGCATCCAGCTCCTTAAATATTGGTTGACTTTCTTTCTTAAATATCAATTAAACAGCATTAGAATGCAGACCAGCAATGGAGAGAGCCTGAAGAGATTGCGACTGAGAGAGCCTGCCGCTGACTTGCAGACAATGCCTCTTGCCCATCCAGGACAGTGATCCATGTCCCTCACCAAGCATACCTGTGCTTGAAAATTTCGACCAGAACAGGAGTAGCAGCTGTGCTGTCCAAAGCTCTAGGGTAAACAGGGCCTCGAGTACACTCATTGCCAAGTCATGCTTGGATTGCGGTGGTTAAATGCTCAAACACCATCTGCTTATATACTTTTGCTGCCTTCCATAGAGCAACACCCTTGCTAACGTTTGCTTTCTGGTAGAGATGAAGCATGTTTGCTGTTTATCCCAGGTCGAACTAGAGCAAACACATCCATTAATTTTCCAACACAAAGTTTCTTGCTTAAAATTTGAGGGATTCTTTCCTCAGTGGACTCTTCCCTTACACTGATGACATCCTGCCTTCCTCTAGCCTAACCTTATGCAGCAACACCTTTGAAAAAATATAGTTTAATGGGAGGTGGGCTCTGAACTGGGACTTTTGAAGAGCCAGGGGTGAAAATTAATGGCTGGAAGCACTGTGGGGAACATTATAGAGGTCAGGGAGAACATACTAATTAAATTTGATAAATATGTTTCTCTTGGGGACGAAAAAAATCTTGGCAGTTTGTTGGGATTTTGTTGTTGTTGGTTGGGTTTTGTTTGTTTGTTTGTTTGCTTGTTGTTGAGTAGATTCTTTTGTTTGCTGGTTTGGTTTTTTGGTTTGTTTTTTTGTTGTTGTTTTGGTTTTGTGGTGGGTTTTTTTGTGCAGTGAGTGGGGAGGTCTTGAAAAGGGGAAATGCAGTTTACCTGATTATTTATTCCACAACTGAAGTCCATGGGCAGCAATTCCCCACTGGGGGTGGGTCTGGGCTGGGTGGCAGAGTCCTCCCACTGCAAATATTGCTAAAATTCTCATATCCTCAATGTGAATGAGTCCCTGCTACAGGGGAAGAGAATGCCCTAGGAAAAACAAGGGCATAAGCAGACAGAACCTCTCTAAATGGAATATTTGTTAGTTTTCCATGAGGCACTAGTGGGTTTTTAAGCTCTTCCAAGCTTTAAACAAATTAAGACTGAGTGTAAAGTGTAGATATATTTATCTTTGTTCCATCTCTTTTGGGTAAGTCAAGGATCTAGAAGAAGGCTCATCAATTCAATGCATGTTCCATTAGAAATTTCTTGGGATTATATCAGGTTAATGAAAGGAATAAATAGGGCTTTGACATGTTGTTTGGTTTTACAGGACTGTATTGTTTTATGATGTTTTATGAGAAGCACTTATACTACTCTTCAGGCAAGAGATTATTGCGCCTTTTATAAAAAGTAAAAGAAAACGCATTTCTCTTTCTTTTTCTCTCTGTTGCTAAGTAGATGCAATATTTGTTTGGAGTCGTCATTTCCCAGTAGAAATGCTATGTTCTGGACCACTGCCTAGAAAAAAATGTCTTCAGAGCACAGATTTCACAAGCAAAAGTGGTGGTGCAGTGGGAGGTACTCAAATCATGAACACCCAAAAAATCTTGGAGTAAATAAGTTTTCTTGGAGAGAAGATGAATGAGCACAGTCCCAGATGAATACACCCAAAGTCCAAAAAAAGCCCCCTTGGCCTCCATTCTGAAATATTGCCTTTGTAGCATTTTCTGTTTCTTTAGAACTCTAATATCTCAACAAACAATTGAAAACATTCTGACACCAAACCTCTGGCTGTTCAGAGAACATCTGAGGTGATGTCAGTGTTATATTTGAATAGGTTAAGCTCTTGCTCTGAAAGATTCTAGTGCCTACTTTCAGAGCTGGTCTTTTAGTCTTTCAACATCCTGGTTAAATTGGGACAGCTGATCTTTTGATTTGCTTTAAGAGTTTGGAGATTGTCATGCCAAATCAACAGGGAGCACTTGTTAAGCTGCTTTGTCTCTGATTTCACAGTATTCTATTAGGGTTTTAGTCTTTTCTGCAGGATTTTAAACAAAAACATAGTAAAAGCGTAAAACTGAATCCTAAGCTCCATCCTGTCTTGTTACTTTACTCTTCAGCTCAGCTTCTCCATGCCAGCTTTCATATAGAATGACATCATTATTCTAGGTAGTGTCATTTCCACTTTTAGCATCCTTTCCCTTTCTCTATGACCACAATCCCCAAGAAAACTGGTTTAACTTTCTAACGCTTCCAGCATGATGGAGAGGCACAGCAGTTACTATGCCATTGCAGATGGGAGGCAGAGCTAAAGAAACCAAGCGGTGTGCTCAAATCCACACTCAGCTTGGGGGATGCACAGATTGGAACAGGGTCCTCTCGTAACCTTGTCTTTGCAGGAGCCTCTGGGTTGTACTTGCAGACTGTCACTGTTTTTGTGATATGGACAAATGTCTGTTAGACCAATGTGACCCACTTGTGCGTGTAACCTAATGAAGCTTTGAGTACAGACCTTTCCTCAGAGGCAAAAGTCCAATGCACTCACCTATGAAGTCTCTTCTCATTCACCTTTAATATTTTGATGTTAATGGATCATGCTAAAAAGGATTAGCCATTTCAATTTATATTCTGCTGCTTTCTGCATTTAACATTCTCGCTGTAAGTGATGAATTATTGACTATTTAAATGTGACTACAAACAGTCTGAAAGAGAATGTCTGCTTTACCATTTGCAATGCTGAACTCATACAGCACAGGTGAAGGTCTTCCTTTCTCTTTTTAGTTATCCATCGTTGGCCTGGCTTCCCAGATTTCACCTACTGTCCCAGTACCCCAGGCTGGTGTACTGTCTGGTGTTTAACAGCCCAAGAAGAGGCCCCAGGGTTAAATATTGTTAAGCATGTGAAATTTAACCTATATTATTGATGTTGGGTTCAGACCAAAGTGTCTGCAAAGTGGCTTAAAAGGAAGAGTTCATTATAGGATAAAGCACTTTGGCAGAAGACCAAATCCACATGCCCTTAAAATTGCTCTTAATTCCCCCTTCATATTTAAATGTACATAATTAGAGAATCGGCCACTGTTGAGAAATCAAGACCTGTCCTTTGAAAATAAGTCGTAAGAGATCTAGGAGCAAGATGGGGTGTCATTACTTAGGGCTTCAAGTAATGCAGTAAGGCTGAGAGATTAGTGTTTTTCTGGGCCTGAAATAATTTTATAGTGGTACAGAGTATACTCTATGAAAGCAACGGTGAGTACAGAGGCTTCAGGAAACTCGTTCTACAGACCATAGTGAGGTTTCAGAGTTCCCCTGGAGAAACAAAGGATTCGTCTTTACCTTGCTCTCTGCAAATTCCTGCAAGGCAAATGTCCTTGGCCACCTCAGAGCTTAGAAGTGAATCATGCAGCTCCAAGGTGGAAAAAATGTTTCTACCCTTGTATGTTGGAATTTTTGGGGTTGGAGGGAAATGAAGCGACTTAGCACTGGCTTCCAGGTTACCCATTCTGAGGAAAAGTAGAACTTCCTGATAAATGTCCGGTTCTTAATTGTAGATGGTAATGGTGGAGGAACTTGGAAGTCTTCTCTTGTGCATATGTATTGTGTCTAATGTGATAGACAGTTTTTGTAACTTTGACATGGGTATCTGTGTCTGTGACATCTTTCTTCTGGATAAGGGCAGAGAAGAGGCATAACTTTTCAAGCAATCAGACCGAGGAAGCTCTAAATTCTTTTCTATCAAGACACTCCATTTTGTTTTCTTCTCTTTTAAGTTCTACTTCCAAAATTGCTCTTTAGGCTCTGCACCATGAGGGACTGACCATATCTGGAAAGCAGCCACCAAGGGGAAACCAAAAATACAAATCACATGTGGAAAACTGAAGTGCTTCTATAAAATAGGCTGTAGAAAGCCCAACATAAAAGTAAGAGGCAGACATGCATTGGTGGTGCAGGAAAGATTTTACCCTTAAATCTAAACGTTTGAAAACCAAACATCTTTCCCAGAGCAGTTAGTCAGAAGAGTATGGAACTGGTTGGTATTTGGTGAACTCTAAATCAACTCAGCCTTGTCTGATCTCTTCTTCACATGTGCACATGAGAAGTACAAACTCATTGTGGGTTGGAGGAGAAGGTGGCATCAACACAACCATACCCCATGACCTAGCAGCTGGCACTGAGCATGGAACTTCTGGCTCCTCTTTCTATGATAATCATGATCTGAATCTTCCATCAGCTATGGGGAGTGTTTATTTTTTTTTTTTTTTAAAGGCACTACTTTAGTGCTAAGTATTTACTGGTTTGGTATAATATTGCGTATCCGTGTTTCTTCATGAATTCCTATGCCTGGAGTGTTTTACATATAAATTCACAGGCATGCAATATAACATGGTACTGTTAATATCAATTATGCAGATTTGTTCAGGGTCTTTTGTAAAGGAGAACAATACATTTGGAATTTCTCTCATGCACTTGAAAAGCTGATGTAGGAAGTTGGAAAATTGTTGACAGAGTTTGAAACATCTCTATTCCATCTCTGGCAAGGTTTCTTCTAAGCTAAAGAAATTATCTCCAGTGAATGTGTTTAGTCCCAACTGTAACAGGCAATAGTTAAAAATGAAGGTGAGAATTAGCTGCATGAATGCACTTTTTTCAGGAAGAGGAATTGGATCTTCTGGAGGAAAGACATTATTAACTTCAGGAGACATGCTGACAGAAATGACTCAGTTGTGCAAATTTCCCTTTTTTTCTTGTGACTTTTGTTTGGTTTTTTGTTAGTTTTGTTTTGTTTGGGTNAAATTATTTCCCCTTTTCTTATGTACACGCAAACTTTTGGGGTTTTTTGGTTTTATTTTTGGTTTTGTTGTTGTTGTTGTTGTTTTGGGGGGGGGGGTTGTTTTGTTTTTTTGGTGTCTTGGTTTGGTTTGGTTTGGGTTTTTTTTAAATGTATGTTCTTTTGGTATCCCAGGTCTTATTTTAAGAATTTTTACAGCTGTGAGAAAGAAAAAATTACAGACCTTCGTACTGTTTTGGGCCTTTCAGACTATGAAGCATGATTTCTTAGCATATGGCTAGAGGAAGAGGGTGTGGATATGCTCTGAAAAATAATTTCCACAAGCAATTGCCAACTCTGCAAAAGGATTTCCTGAGCAGAGACTGAAAAGACGCTTCTGATTCCACTCAGGGTGTTCTCTTTAATGGAAATGTCTAACTTGCTGCAGTAAACCTTGAAGTCCCCATGAAAAATTCATGGAGGATTGAAAAAAAGCTGAAGGACTTGCGTAGTGCTGCAGGAAGAGGCTGGCACTGAGGCTAGGTGGCATGAGAAGTCCTGCAGCTCTGCCAGGTGGTGCCCTGGAAATAGCAAGGAGTCCAACTCCCATCACGCTCTTGAGCACTGCTGAGCTGGGAGTGAAGTACTGCAGAGGAACCCAACCACACCTTGTCATTTAGCTATCCTCCCTCTCTTTCAGCCTTGTTTTCTGTCTTGGGGAAGTCCAGACAGGAGTAGAACCTGGCAGTGGATGTAAATAGCTTCTTCTCCTTTTGGAAGGAAAATGTACAAAAGTAGTTCCTAGATTCCAACCACACACAGTCCTCGTGCCTTGGAAAGAAAACTGTCTTCCTTCTCTTCCGGACAAAATCTCTTTTCTGGATTCAGTTCTGATAATTCTGTGTGAACACAGTGTGAATTGAATTCCGTTTATTCTGTGTGAATTCAATTCAGATGATTTCACTCTTGGTGTAAGTGAATGGAAGAGACACCTTTCTAGTGTAGAATATGACAAGCAGTCACTGAATTTAGCTGTTCTTTCCCTTACGAAGAGTGACTATAACTTGTCCTTTTTCTGAGAGATGGAGTATTCAAAGCAAACTAATGATGCTTCAGGCCCACTGGGTAACGGCAGCCAAATGGCAGTAAGACAACAAAATTGCTAGAATAGCAATTTGAGCAGTATGATCCTTCCGATAAAGAATTTGCCTATAAATTACACCTAAATGAAATAAACATAATTGTCAGAGGAGGCATGGAGTGAGATTTGAAAAGAAGTGTAAAATAAGTAAAATAGTCACATTCCATCTTAATTTATGGGCAGTTGTGGGGGCTCTGTAGGGCTTGTTTGACAACAGCATGTTTGGATGATGACAACCAGAAGCAGAAGGAGAAAGATTTCCTATGTGGTGTTATGGCATATGAGAAGTTAAGAATATCTCAGAGGTCCAGTGATTGACATCATCAAATGCACTTACTGTTCTAAAGCTCTTGTCTGTCTCAGGCCTGTTTGGCAGCAGAGCCAAAGGTCAGAGAGAAATTAATCTGCTGTAAATGAAACTAAATGGATTTCAGGGTGCTGTTTGTGACAAGAGTAAGTGGTGGAAGACTTCAGCATGCAAAGGGCTGCAATTTAGACCTTGCTGATGAACTGGGTCATTCATCTTTCCTATGTAAAATGAGGTGAACCTAATCTTTCCAATAAAAGAAGGATAACAAGCAAGACAACTGTTTTTAGCAATTTAACCCTAGGGCAGCTAGTATCTAAATAACTAACTATTAATGTGCCTCTCCTGCCCCTATCAAAAGGAATAAAAAGACTCGTGCTCATATGAAAATAATAAATAGTTAATTGTTGTCAGCCTAGATATCTCAGCTCTAACTGAACCTCTGGTAATATTTTCTATGTTCTCTAAAATTACTGATGCTTGAGTAGCAATTATATCTGAGGAGTACTCTGGAGCAGTTCTGGATAGCAAAAATATGCTGATCCTGCTCCCAGACAGGTGAATTCTGGGCAAGGAAATGTTTCTGTCATAGCATTAAGGCACCTGGTGCAGTGAGCCCTCAACTCCTTGGCCATTGACTGGGGTCATATCCTGCTTGATTCAATCCTCCTGGAGTTCTGAGTGCTTCTTATTCACTCTCTTCCTCTTCAGTATTTTAATTAGTGCTCTGAAAAGCAATTAAGACACACTGATTTAAGAAAAAGCTTTGTGTACAATCTACCTGAATGTGGTCCCAGGTATGCACGTGTCTCTTTACATGAAGAAAACTGATTCTGGTTGAGATTTCTAGGTATTAGAAGGTATAAATAATCTCCTCTTGAAATGAAGCAAAATAAATGGGTGTACTTGTAGCAGAGCTAGCTTTCTTTTGAGAAACATATAATGATCCCAGCTTCTGAAGAGTCTGAGCCAAAATGTGTGTGTATATAAATGAATGTATATCTCAGTGCTTAGACGCTCGAGTGATGGATGCTTTGGGTGAAGATAAAGTAGCCAGGAAGGTATGAATAAATGTCTCACCAGTGCCTATCAATAGGCAGGGACTGCTGCTGACATGCTGTGTCTCAGTGGGCAAACTGTAAGGGCTTTAAGTAAAAACAATTATTGAGTGCGTGATGTCTAACTCTATTAGTTGTATACTGTTATTGACTGACGTTAGATTAAAAAGCATGTCCTTATTACTCCCTCCTGTCATTAATTTGCTAGAAAAGGTCAGTGAAGAACTATATTATTACTAAATTGTAGACTCACACATTTGTAGATTAAACAGGAATAAAGCCATGGAGGACTAGAGCCAAACTTTGCTCAGGCCCAGAGCCTAGTTTTGTTCTCACTCCCCACACTCTATATCGAGGCCAACTGCTTCCCCATCCAGATAGGTTGTGGCTTTGTCTATATTCTGTGCTGAAAACAAGCGGATTTGTCTTGCTGTAGCTTTTCCCCAAATGCCTCCGGGTACCTCTGCACTGTGTAAGGAACCTGGATCTAAGCCTGCATTCGAGTTCCAACCTGCTGTCCATCAATGCAGGGCATGTGCAAGCCCACGGTGTGCTTGATCTAGGAGACAGAAGGAAAAGAGAGGGAATAAAGGCTTTGTGCTCAAAGTGTATATTTATCTGTGCCATGGAGGGACCAGTCAGCTGTGTTCAGCCTGTCTCTTTCTGTTATTTAATATTTCCTGCAGCCATGGTGGTTGATCCACACCAAATATTGGAGAAGATGCTGCCAAATCCTTCCTGAAAGAGCCTGACATCTGCTGCTGGAAAGCAGATGGGATCTGTAAGCAACCTGTCCTAAATCAACTCTCTGTCAGTAGACATCAGGAATCAAAGCCTCAAGCCAGAACATGGAAGGATGGAGAGTGGGCAGGAAAAGAACTGGCCATCAACCTTTTTGCTGACCTAAGCATCACAAGGGCAAACATGTAGTTTCAGTGATAAACCATCCTTGTGTCTTCTCTGATTTCAGCAGTAGTTAATCTGAAAAATCTGAACTTTAATCCATAATCTCCTTTCTCAGAAATAGTATTGAGCTGAATAGAATACCACTTTGCAGTGACTTCAGTATTTTGGAAGTCTTTACTTGGTATTTTAGTGTCATTGATATAAATTTGCAAGATTGGTAGTGGGTANCTTTGTCCACAATGTGGACTTACAGATACAGCAATAGGTTACTGACACAGACAGAGAAATAACTTGCACAAAAAATGAGGCTTTGTTTTGATATTTTTTGGTCCCTTTGCTTCCTTCCTTGGACAGAAAGATGCATCACAGTCTTTTGATTCAGAACAAAGCTCCTTACAAATATCAAATTTGTGACTTTTCTTTCGGGAATAATGTCATTGTTTTGGCCTTGCACCTTCTTCCCTCTCTTTCCCTATTCCCAAATAATCTCCTTGAAATCATCTGGGTTAGTGTGTTTTTATTCTTGGACTCTTGCATGCCTAAGGGAATTGAGTCACAAATGGCTTGTGTTCACAAAATTGGTGGAATAAAGCCCAAGCTTTAAAGATACAGCTTGGCAGCTTTTAAAAGGGCATAAGTAAAGGCGTAAAACATTGGATGAAGTTTCCAGAGGAATTTGAGAAAGTGATTCCTAAGTGAGCTTAGAGAATTTAAAGAAGATTCTGATATTCATTTTTTGTCTCATAAAGGTACAGAATGATGAGCTATTGCACATACATTTAAGCATCTTTAAGTGTGCTTCAGAATATATGTTATTCTGCTCCTGCAAGAACGGGGAGGGTGTGTGTGTGATTCCAGAACAGGCTCATCTTTAAAGTAAAACTCGGGAGTGTCATGTGGCAGAAGCAAGAGGGAGTTAGGAAAGAGTTTGACACTGTAGTGGGAGGGAAGGAAGGAGCTGTTTGCTCTTTGTGGAGGAGTTCAAAGGTTCAATGTTTAGGCATTTGGAAATACCGGTCCTGTTCTACAGACCAAAATCAGGAAGACATGGTTAATCTGTTTGGCTGACAGCTGGTCATGCATCCTGAAAGTGAGCTGGAGGACAGGTTTTACAGAGGAAACAATTTCTGTTTCTTAACATGTAAAACCAAAGCAAGAGGGACAAGATGTGCAGACATTAATGTTTGCCATGGGACCATTCTGACTCCTTTATATCCATCCTACTCTCTGTGCTTCTCTCCAAGATATCCATATCTCTTTAGATCTCAGACCTTCTCTTCCTGACAACTTTGTGAAAAAGTTAAGTTTTTGAAACTAACCTTAAGGATTTTTATCTCTTTTAAATATCGTATCTCTAGTCTGCTGTGTTTCAGAAGTGTCACACCAAATCCTGAAGCAAAGAGTGAGAACACCAAGCTCTGCATAATGCAGGTGCCCAGGAGAGCAGTAGGCAGGCTGGTTGCTATAACAGCTTGTAGCTGTAGAACATCTTCCATTTCAGAAAAGATCCCAAATCTCTTTATGGACTCAGTTGAGAGAAGGTAAAATGCTCTATGGACAAGTTGGGAAAAGCTGAAAGAGGCAAAGTACTGGGTTTAACTTGGTATCTAGGATAAACAGTCCTGACCTACTAAGTACTTTGTATGCATAGATGAGAAAGGTAGTCAGAGTTCTTCTGCTTATTTTTAGACAGTCCTTCAATATCTGTGGAATAGGGATAGCAATTTCCCTCTTTTCAGTAGCACTGGTGCAGAAGAGGGATCATGCAACACGGCTAGAAAACCCTATGGCTTAGGAAGTTCAGTACACAGCACTCATAAGCTATTGTGCTTCTGTACAGAAGACAGTTATGTTAAGTGAAGGATGAGATGATAACTGACACCCTGGACTGTGTCTCTGCAGCCTATTTTTCTTTTGGAAATTATATAAATAGGGAGGTTTGTTCCTATGGCTTTAAAAGCCATGACTGAAGTGATCTAATTTGAGAAACATGGATGGGAAATGGAGTGGTCAGGCATAAAACCACTGTGAATTGTGTGGTGAGTTTATGACACCCTTAAGTTTTCTCAAGATATCAGAAGTACTTGCTATATTCTTATCAGAAAATAATTTCCCTTGCAGTGTGAAACTGCTTTGCATATCAAGACTCATCTTTCCTGGGAATTTTATCAGTTATCTTAAGGAAAAAATAATGGCTAATATCGAGACTGCTGTTGGGGTAATCCATTAACCATTAACTTCGCAGAAGTGTAACATAAGGCTTTTTTATTGAAAATGGAGGAGTGGTTATATTGTAAATCTTCTTCACCTGCCACTCTAATACTTAATAGGATTCAGACTGAGGCAGTTTATATTGCACTATGATTCCAATATGTAGATTCTTTTTATTTCTGGAGGTTTCTAGGAGAGAATTGGACAAAAATGTTAAATGCTTTATGTATGCCATGCATTTTGGTAGCTGGTGGGATGAGATGACCTCGCAGGCTCCATTTCATAGTAATTGCTGTGAATTGACAGTTCTGTGATTCACCTGAAACTGCTAGGTAGCCAAGAGTGCAGCTCTCAGTTTTCAGAGTTGAACAGAAAATATGGTTTGCATGACTAATACGCTTATCTAGATGTGTTACCTCCTGCGTTATCTAGACGTGTTACAAAACTCACAAATGCATGGGCTGAGTTTTATTAAATATCAAAATGGCTTCCTGTGTATATATATTTTATCAAAATAATGGAGTAGTAGTTTGCCCAAGTT